>BJBW01007758.1:0-22501 GCA_004320125.1 Scolopax mira
GTCAAAAGCCTTGATGAAGTCAAGGTAGATGACATCTGCTGCCTTCCCTTCATCCAACCAACCAGTTATAGCATCATAGAAAGCTATCACTTGAGAGATTTCAAACCACGTCTTCAAACCTCTTCTTTTCCCATTTAGTCTTCTCTATTTTCTTGACGTGCTCATTGGGTAGGTTGGCAATAATGTTCCTGGACTGGATTTTGGAACCAGGTAGAGGTTACTTCCAAAGTACAGCAACCCATTTCTCTGTTTATTTTCCATAAGTGACTTGACACTTACCATGCAGTAGGAGATTGCTACCAGTCACAACATTTATTTGCAATGACATTATTACTTTGATATTTAATTTTCATAAAAAGGAATCTATTTATTGCTGCCTTGTGGGGGGAAAAAAAAAAAGAATAAAAGAAAAAAAAAACCTCAGCAATTTAATTAACCAGTGACTCTGGCTTGAATATTTCATGGGGCTCTGGCTGTGAATTCCTGCAAAGCAAATGTTTTCAGACAACTTGCTTAAGAGCCTACTTCAGCTGATTTTCAGCAGACACATGTTAACTGTGTCAGAAATCATCCAACTCTTGTAGGATGTCAGAAAGCATCCTACTCCGGAGCTCATTTTCCCGTTATCTCCCAACAATAGTATCTACGGTAACGTCCAGAAGTCTTGGATGCCCCAGTGAGTCCTGAGGGACGGGCACGTAAACAAGCACTTAATAAAATAGAGTCTACTCTTTCTCCAGCCTAGACAACCAATGCAAACCCATGACAGGAGTTAAAAAACCAGTAAAACATAGCTCTATTCTCATCTCCGAGCTGGAAATAGAGTCTGGGTCCCCAGGCATCAATTGTGGTGCACTTCTTCCCAGTCTGCACTCCTCTGGTCTCTTGCCCAACAGATTTACATTCACTTTATATTGAAAAACATGGATTTTTTATTTTTATTTTCCTACAACCATGCCCGATTTCTGAATAAACCTATTACTTGCACACTGGAATCATTTGGCATATAAAAATGCTGGTTTCACCAAGGCTGCATCCTGCCTCTGTGACACTGCTGATGTTTTTGCAGCTACTCTGAATATAGTGTTAAAAAAACCCCTGAGTTTATTTCAACACCAAAGAAAGAAGAGGAAAAAAAACCACCCCTCTTTTTTTTTAATCTTTTTTTGAGATCAGGGGAGGAAAGGCTCATGCTGTGTTGCTCTGAGTCTTTTTCTCACCTTTTTTCCCTGTTCTTTTCCTCCCTTCTTCAGCCTTAAATATCAATTCTGACTTAGAAAACCAAGGCAGCCTGCAGCCGATGGTGCTGATATAAACTGGACGGCGAAAAAACAGGGGGTTTGGTTATAAATGGAGGGAAATAAATAGACGACTGTAAAATATGATAAAAACCATGGAAGCTACGATTTCTTTTCGCTTTTTTCTATTGTTCCCCAAAGTAAGTTTAATACAGCCTAATTTCCAGTGCTGAAACGCAGATGGAAAGTCAATCAGGGAAGCAGATGAAGACGTAACCATTAATATTAACAGTCCAGAACTATTAGCTTTCACTGCCTCGGAACAGAAAGCAATCCCCAGTGCACAAGCTGGCTCACCTCCCACCAAATTTAGTTAGAGATTTATCCTTCAGTGTCCTTTGCACTTTCTGCATGTCGATGGCAATACCTCCAGCAAGGAGCACTGTTTCACCCAGTGAGAGACAGAAAGGTGTAGAAAGCCAAGGTGCCCAAACCAGAAATCAGCAAAAGACAAGTCAATGCCTCCATTAAGTCTCTCACAGGGGGAGCAGCAACACTGAGGACTTCACCACTCCACAGGGAGCAGCACAGCAGCAAAATCCTGGTGATTAATTGCAGCAGCCATCAGGGGCAACCACCTGATGTTGGTGGCCACAGAGCTGGAGGCAGCACTGCAGAATCCAACCCTTGCTCTTGTTGGGGATGCAACCCAGGGGGCTTCCTGGGCTACCAGCCCACATTGCTGTTTCGTGTGGAGCTTCTCATCACCCAACACCTCCAATTCCTTTTCCTCAGGGCTGCTCTCCATCCTTCCATCTCCCAGCCTGTGCTGATACCGGTTTATGGGAAAGCTGTTTGAAAATTTCCTTGCTTACAAAAGGGGGGGGGGGGGGGGGAATATTCATTCATTCCTTGTTTTTAGAAGGGACATGAACTCTCACATTTCAGGACAAAGCTTCTCAGTGATATAGATATTGCCTTTATGTGGGTTATCCCACCTTCCGCTGGTCTCCTTTGCATCGATCATGAAGGAAAGCAAATACCAGGATGCCTGACTCCTAATCTGAATCAATAAATAAGAAAATGGATGAATATGCCTTTGCCATCCACAGCCCGGGCTTAGACCTGAACTGCATTTGCTGAGGCTGGTAACAGTGATGCTCTTCATCCGTCATGGTCTAAGGAGGTGAATGATGCCAGGTAGTGAGGAGGAATAATATCTTTCCATCAGACCAACCGATGTAATTATAAGAAAGAGACAAGCGGGTCTAAAATGGGAGCAGTCATCTTCAAAGTGATGAACAATACCTCTGAAGAGAGCTCTGTTTCTGAATCAGTTAAACCATTTGAGAGGGGATTGGTACCTGTGAGCAGGGCTGCGAGCCAAGAGAAAGGCAAAATCAAAATTGTTCTTGGAACTGTTAGAAGAACAGTGTTAGATGTATCTATGTTCATTTATTAAATTAAATCAGATTCGAAAAACAGCTATTTAAATTTTCCTCTGAGCTTGCTCAGAGAAGATAGTGTACATGACTAGGCAATTACAACGCCAAGCATGAGAAATTATATAAATTAGAAGAAGACACGTGAGGTGCCAAGAACAAAGGGCTCGGGGGACAACAATCTCCTGAAACCCAGAGGGAAGAAAATGAAACCCAGGAAAATGAGCTCAGTGAATTCATTATAATTGATAAAGGTGGCCACAGAGAAGGGTAAAGATAACATGGAAAGAACAAGGAACACTGGAAGTTGAGCAGAGGGGTGTCAGGCCCCAATCCTGTAATTTGGTATCTGCAGCTACATTGTTCTTCCCCGTGGGATCTGCTGTGGGATCGTAAAATTAAAAAAAAAAAAAAAAGGAACAAAAATTTGGTCTGTCAAAAACACCACTGCAGTATTAAGTAAATCCAGGTGTTTGCTCGTACACAACTAATGGCAGGATCAGGTGCTGGTATTACACCCAAAATCTCACCTCTAAGATGTGCCCAGTGGCCCAAGCAGCCCGTGGTCCATCTCAGGCCAGTGATGGAGCATCCCCAGCGTTAGAAACAATTAGCTGTGAGAGATGTGCAAGCTATTGCAACGTATTAGCTGGTGCTTAGTTGGCAGAAAAAGATACCACGTTTTAATTGGTACATCCCCAGGAGGTGCCTCTCTGATATTCACAGGATATTTACTGTGAAATGAGGCACAGGTTCCACTGACAGGACAAGATACTATAACATAGGTAAGAAGGCCTCCAACTTGATTCTAATGTCTTTACTTGGGAAAAATTGGCTGATTTTCACAGCAATTTGTCGAAAACTACAAATTTGCGGATGACGGATCCCCTCCTTGGGTCTGTATTCTGTTTAAAGCCTGAAAAAAAAAAAAACCCAAACCCCACAATGCATGAATATTTTACCTCTCTGCCTCCGGAACATGGATCTGTATTTTCTAACTATGCCCATATGGCCCTTGTAAAGAAGGGGAGTTCATTAGCCAGCACTCACAGCTCCAGCTATCAAATCCAGGTTGCGGTTTTATGGACCCTCTAGACAGAGCGTGATGACTCCGACGCGCTCCCCCAGCTTCCAGCTGATGATATTCTTAAATAAAATTATATTCTTAAATAAAACTAAAAGCTGCAATGCAGAGGCAAGGCGCAGCGGATTTGCCAGCTGTCATTATCAGCTCCAGCCTGTGAAGAGGGGGCCAAAAGCACCCCACAGCATTAATTGTGAACGTAAATGAAATGTAGGTGTTGGGTATTTTTTCCACCGAGACACCACCCCTGTGTGTCTGTTATTCCTTGGCTGTGATTGCTTTTAATGCCTGTGTGATAATCCACACGGGACTGGCCATAGAGAGGTTGAGGACACTTCTGCAGACATCACCGGGGTTCTTCTTTCATGGAAAAAAGGTCAGAGTCTTGATCTTCAGCCACAGAAGCCAGGTTTCCAACCATTTATTGGTTCATATGTTATTCCATCACAGCCTGGTGGCAAAATGAGGAGCTCCATTAAGGAATTATGGGCCTTAAATACACCGGATCATGCTTTGGAATACCTTCTTAACAAGAATCATAGAATCATATGGGGTTGGAAGGGACCTCTGGAGATCATCTAGTCCAACCCCCCTGCCAGAATGGGTCTACCTAGAACATGTTGCACAGGAACTTGGACAGGCAAGTTTTGAATGTCTCCAGAGAAGGAGACTCCACCATGTGTCTGGGCAGCCTCTTCCAGGGCTCCACCTTTCTCACAGTAAAGAAATTCCTCCTCATGTTTAAGGAGGCTCAAGTTTGTGCCCATTTCCTCTTGTCCTATCACTGGGCACCACTGAGAAAAGACCAGCCCTGTCTTCCTGACATCCTCCCGTGAAAGATTTGTAAGCATTGATCAGATCCCCCCTCAGTCTTCTCTTCTCCAGACTCAAATGCCCCAAGTCCCTCAGCCTTTCCTCATTAGAGAGATGCTCCAGGGCCCTCATCATCTTTGTAGCCCTCTGCTGTCCCCTCTCCAGCAGTTCCCTGTCCTTCTGGAACTGGGAAGCCCAGAACTAGACACAGTAGAGGTCTGTGCAGAGCAGAGGGGCAAGATGACCTCCCTCGATCTGCTGGCCACGCTCTTCCTGTTACTCTCCAGGATGCCACTGGCCTTCTTGACCACAAGGGCACATTGTTGGCTCGTGATCATCCTGTTGTCCACACAAACTCCCAGGTCTTCCTCCTCAGTAAGAGACGGTAAGAACAGCACAACACAATGATCCAGTCATTGACCTCACTATTATTTTTCCAACAAAGACTCAGGTTGCCGATCCACACATAACATCCATTGGGCAGGAAACAATGCTCAAAAAATCTAAAAGTCCCCACAACAAAAGGAAGATCAATGTTCCCCCAGATATATGAGACAAGGAGGAAAACCTTCCTGATGGCTGCTTGAGCAAGGGAACGTTTTTTACAGTGTTACCCATTGAATTAATTTTATTTGTAGCATTAGCCTTATTTCTTCATTGAAAAGATTTCCACATGACTTGCGGTGCTTTCTCATTTGTCTGTATGTCTTGTCAGGATCTGACTTAATTACCTTCCCTTTCAATGTTTTAAAAACTAACCTGCCCTCCAGTCTTGCGTGAAAGTTGTGTTGGCATGGTTACCCAACCCATTACTTCATGAGTATTGATTGGATCACTCCTATGGCTTGAAAGCCATAAATTCACTAATACTATCTGTGGAATTGAGAATTGGAATTACAGCATAAGGAATAGCTTCTAACTCGAGAAATCCTGACCCAAAAAATGAGAATTGGGAATTGGCTAATGTAATTTTTTTAAGGGCTGCTGCAAGAAATATGGCGATGGGGGGAGGTGGTGCTTCCAGTTCAATAAAGGACACCATCCCTCAAACTGGAGGAGACCCTATACAGTGCTGTGGACCAGCCAGCCCACGAACCTCTTCCCACAACCCCACCAGGCTGTGGTCATCTAAAGCGGTCCCACCACCCCTGGGTCTTTCCTCTGGAGGTGTCCATTACAGCTGCTGGCTGCTTCCCCTCCGCTTCTTGCTTTTGTTTTCCAGACTAGCACCTCATCAAACAACATCCTGAAGGGTGAAAGGCTAATGTTCTCATTGCACCACCATGTGTCAGCTCATAGTATGGAGCTTCAGAGGAATTAACCCTCTGGTAAGACAGTTCCCGTGTGCAAGAGCCTTTGCTGCATAATCATTCTTGATTGCTATTTAGTGGTTGGAACGGAGAGCTGGTAATTAGGACTCCTGGGTACTATTTTCAGCTCTGTCAGTCACTTCGTCTGTGACCTTGGGCAAGCCACTTATCCTTACTCTCCCTGTCTATGCCTCATCTTACCTAAGAAGACAGCAATAGCAAAAGCTGCTGAGAAAGTTGTGGGACTGACCCGTAAAGGGCTCTGGCATGAGAGAGTCCACCATCTACAGCCACCCCTGTATCACTAATTTATTTCAGCCCCCCACTCCATGCCCCTTGAGAAGATGCTGGGTTGCAGAGTCCCTGCTGTGTGCGAACAGAGGCAGTGGAGATGGACGCCCACCATGCCATGCCCAGAGGGGTGGTACTGGGTGGCCTCTGGAAGCCTTGGTCCCTTCCAGCAGACGCTCCAGGGAATTTCCCAGTGCCAAAATACCCAGAGACACAGATGCATCCTCATCCCTGGAGGTGTTCAAGGGCAGGTTGGATGGGGCTTTGAGGTGGGAGGTGTCCCTGCCCATGTCAGGGAGCTGGAGCTAGATGATCTCTAAGGTGTCTTCCAACCCAAACCATTCTATGATTCCATGACTTCCTCACTGCTCAGCACCCTGGGCATCTTCAGGACCCTTGGCTTCCTTTTTCCTTGTGAACATCCAAAACATGGCTACTGACCAACCTTGAAGGACCTCTGTCCTTTACAGCTGAACCCTACGGGGTCTCCTGCAGAGGGGTCTGGCTGATCAGCCTTAGATTTTGTGTTCTTCACAGAATTTGGCACTGTTCTTTGGAGCTCAGTGTTACTGGATGTGGATCCCGAAATCTCTCCTCTGGTTTCCATTCCTGGAACAGATCAGAAGCAATCTGGAACAAATGTAGAGCTTTTGTCTTGCTTCTCAGCTTGGCTTTATAGCGTTTGCTCAGAAACTTTAAATTTGTGATGCTGGAAACCTGATGATGTGGTTTAAACCTTTAAATGGTGATGTTTTGAATGGGTGATTGTTTTCAGTATTTATCCCTTTGGCAACTTGGAAATGATTAGCTGAAACAAATGTGTTGACCAAGAAGCCAGGGCTCTTATCCTGTGTCAGAAGGAGCCAGAACACCTGATTCACTGAAACATTTTGATAAGGCAAGAGCTATTGCAGTGAAATTATGACAACTAGATAAGGACTCCAGTATACTACGGTAACTAAACAGCAGCAATTCATTATAGTGTCAAAAACTTTATTTTTCTTGAAACTTGGGAAACTTCTGGTTTATATCAATTTCCCTTCCATTGTGGATCCTCCTCAGCGCGCGCTTTCTAAGTGAGGGTCATTATGAGTAAGAACCCCTTGAAGTTTCATGACCTGGCAACGTCCTATGTCTCCTGGGGGGCTCATTGAAGATCCATTTGTGGAAACAGCAGTGTTTCTGTGGCCCAGATTTTGGTCTTACCATCTGCTGTAATATCTGACATTTGGGAGATGAGAAGCTGGTTTTGCAAAGAGGCAGCTGAGGGATGTAAAAACCAGCTGTGGTCAAAAGCTGAAGCCAATTTTCAATACACTCTTCAAATGAATTTTCTTTCAAGGAAATAGCAATTACACACCTCCCTCCTCCTGGGAGTACCTGATTATCTCCTGCTGCTGATGCCTACATCATTGCGTCATCTCCTCCTCAAGAGGGAATAGAGGGGAAGAAACTGGATTTTTAATGGAATATGAACTGCTGGTGAGGCTTGGTTTTGACCTGTAGGTGCTGGTTGGTACCAGCAGGTACCTGGTTACCAGCAGGTCAAAGAAGCACGCTTTATGCTTGAAACACAAACCAAGGGGGGTTGCAGTGGTCATTCATTCCTGCTGAACATCATCCCTGAGTTTGATTCAGCCCTCAGAAAGGAAGGTCTTCTGCTGAGAGGAAGTGCAGTGACGGGACAAGGGGCAACAGTTTTAAATTGGAAAAGAAGAGATTTAAATTAGACGCCAGAAAGAAATTCTTCACTGTGAGGGTGGTGAGACACTGGGAACAGGTTGTACAGGGAATTTATGGATGCCCCATCCCTGGAGGGGTTCAAGGCCAGGCTGGATGGGGCTTGGAGCAACCTGCTCTAGTGGGAAATGTCCCTGCACATAGCAGAGGGGTTGGAACTCAATGATCTTTAAGGTCCCTTCCAACTCAAATGATTCTGTGGTTCTAATTTCAGATTTTTAGATGAGAGCTTGTAATCAGGCAGAAACCAAAGGATGGCTTTTGGACTGCATTGACCAAGCTGTTGGTTTTTACCTTCACTCGAGCTCCACAATATCAGGACATCATATTTTCTGAGTGTTTTCTTCTTTTAACTGGCTCTTTTGATCCAAGCTGTCTTCATGCAGGTAGGTGTTGAACAGGGCCAGGGATAAAGTGACCTTCTTGGGCTTTGGGGATGAGAGATTTCATGCTGAAGATGTGTTTTTCTATCCCCGTTCTTTGAGGGTGTCCCTCGTGGAGGAACAGCAGCTCTTCCTATAGCTTTTCTGGCACTCTCTCAAGTGGGAGGCAATATCTCACGGCTGACAACGTGAAGGGCTGCAGGGAGGTCTAAAATAATGAAAATGTTTACTAACAAGAGGAAATCGTCCATCATTGCCACTAGAGCTGTTCAAGTCTGAATTCCATCCGGAATCCAGAATGTGCCAAGTACTAGATACTAGGTTCAGCGAGATGAATTTGTATTTAATCTTTTGACACATTCTGCACAGATTTTGCAAAGAGGAATGGCAGGTGTGGCTCTGGAGCAACCATAGGGAAGAGTTATGGTTGAGCATAGGGAGAGACGTATCAAGGTTAATTCCTTCTGTACTGGCCATGCTTGAACGAAAACGAAAAAAAAAAAATTTATTCTTGCTAAATAAGCCATTGCGTTTTCTGGTCAGGAACGACAGCAGCTGCTTGTGACTCTGTGCATCAGCTGGGAAAAAGCAGGGTATTAATCACATATGGTGGGTCAAGAATCCTCTGGGCTGTCCAGGGCTTTCCGATGTTTTCTGACCTCAGAAGCCCTGGCTCTTTGATAAGATGATGTGGGCATGATCAGGGTTACAGCATTTTGCTGTAAGGAGGATGCACTTAGGAGAAAAACAAGGAAACAGCCATCACTAGGGTGCTTTCTTTTAGGACGAAATCATGTCAAACAAATCTAATTTCCTTCCATGACAGGGTCATGGCCTTGGAGATAAGGAAGAAGCAGGAGATGACTACAAAAACACTTAGAAAGCCTTTTAGCACTGTATCACCTGCCATTCTTAGAAGAAAGCGAACGGTTTTTCCTGGGCTCTGCCTCGTGTCTGCCGGAGCCCGAGAGGAATTCAGGATAAAGACTTAGAGTAATAGTGCTTTTTTTTCCTGCCTTTTTATCTGAAATGCATACTCTTGAGAGAACTCAACCCGCAGGTGTTGCCTTCCCGGGGCACGGCACCGCTGTACATTGGCTCACACTTCTATTTCAACTGGGGAGGGTTATGGTTTTGGTACCATGATTAATTTGCCATGATTAATGCTTCAGCTCGAGGTATTTTTTCAACTAGAGTAAAGAATCTTGTAACAAGGAAAAAACTTAGTGTAGCAGAGAGACTACAGCAGGCTTTACCATGTTAAAGTCATGGAGACCCATCCTCTTATCCTCTTCTAATGCACTCTGGAGAGGGTGTAATAGTTGGCTCAACCTTGAGCAGAGCCCTCTTTAATTGCACTCTTTTGCATAGTAAAATATCCACTGTTATTATCACTGCCTGTTTTCAGATGGCACAGCAAAGTTAAAAGACTCACCCAAGGTAATGCAAATCAGGTTAGGCCTCCCGTTCCGGGCTCCCCGGTTCTGGCTCCTGCTCCCACCACGAAACACCCCTCAGTCCTGATTTTATCACAATATCTCTATCACTTGCACCCTCCAGGATATGGGTAAAACACAACATCCAATATTCCAAGCAGTGAGTCCTCTATTAAATAGTGAGATTTGCTTTACGACTACGAGGACAAAGTTCCTCAGTGGGTTTTTTCCAACTGGTTACCTGCTTGGAAATCACTGATTATTTCTTTTTCTGAGGCTATAAAGTTTAGTTAATTTCCTGGGATAGCGACATATACAGTTCACGAGGTTTTATGTAGCCTTTTACAAAATGTTTTGTGCTCTGAACCAGCTAACACATTATATTTTTGTCCCTCTTTTAGGGAAAAAAGGACAGAAAAAGTTAACGGTATGGAAAGATGATCTTCCAATGTGATGATGACTTTTTTTTTTTTTAACCAAAGTTTCCAATTTTAAATAGAGTTTACAAGCCAAGCCTAGACCTTCAGCAAGGTCGGTGTAATTTTCTCAATCCACCTTTAAGAAGGGCCTCATCCTGCTCCAGTCCCAGGGGCTGGTTGCCACTCGCAGCTGGAGAGCACGAGCTTTGCTCCAGGAGCTTGGTTTCACCTGGAATCGAGAAAGAACCGGAGAGAGCCCAGCTCCTGGGCTTTGGGACTTCTCCTCAGCCTGCCAAAGCACAGCAAGGAGAAAGGCTGGGCTCCCAAACTCCTTCACGAGCCAGACAAACCAGGCACTGATCTGAATCGCAGCACAATAGCTGCGTACATGGAGCCAGAGCTTTACTGGGCAAACTGGGCGTTGTGCAACATCCATACCAGGCTGATTCTGGGACACTGGAAGAATAATCTTCATTTTGAGCTAAATTGTGTAAATAGTGCCTTTGATTCCAAACAGTTAGTGCAGATTCTTCCTTGTTGTAATGCTTATATTAAATCTAGCCACAAATTAACCCACCTGCAATAAGTAATTGCCCTTCTTGAAAATGAAGTGCGTATAGCATAAAGAAATGTTCTTTCTTGATGAAGGATTCGTCAGTCATTCTGAGATACCCTTGGCACAGCAAGCTTTTGTAGGCTTCAGGACTGATAATAATCAAAGCTTCAGCGAGGCAAATACAAACAGGTTTTTAACCTGATAAAAAAAATACAAATAACTGTAACTGCACTTCCAAGCTCTGACTCAAAAATGAATGCGCAAAGATGGTTATTTCCCACTTGGCTTAATAAACAAGTTAGAAAAGGCTTTTTGATCTTTCCTAACCCAATTTAATAGACAAAACACCTTCCTTTTGTTTAACCAGGGCATCCCAAGTGCAAAACACAGATTGTTTTATTTATGCTCTTATCCCTAATAACAACATCTTATTCTGAAGAACAGCAGAGTTATGGCTTCATACCAAAATGTGAGAAAAAGCATGAATAAAAATAATTCTTCAACTGTGTATCACAATTAGGCATAAATCTAGATTTATTTCCTCTTAACTTAACGGAGCTAGAAGCCTAATTCTTCTGTGTTGCCACTTCAGCTAATCAAGAGAAAGAGAGCTATTTCTCTGGCCATGAGTCAAAACCCAACCGAGTTACCCAATGAAGGTCTCTTCATTGACTGCAGTGGGAATCAGATGGGTCAGACCAAAGCTTTAGTTCAATGTCAGCCTCCTGGCATTGACAGTATTGAGTAAGAATCATTTATATTGGCTGAAAATCATTTTAGTTATCTGTATTTCTTACATGTCTTCTCCACTGGTCAATCTTGCCCCAGGTGAGTCCTCGCTCAACCGATTGTCTCCCTGGTCCAGAGTTGGGTGCTGCTGGAGCTCAGCAATGCTTCTTCATCAACCAGGGCTAAATCACAGACAGTGAGAGGATGCTTTGTCAGTACAAGTGAGGGTTTTTTTTAGGCTTGCTAGAGTGAAAAAGATTGTTTTAAGGGGGAAAAAAAAAAAAAAAGGAAAATTCATGCTGATAGTCCCAGGCAAACACATGTTTATCTCATATCCTACATCAGAGCAAATGTTCAAGAGCAGCTCGTGTTTCTCTCTGAATTGGCTCTGGGAAATGCACACCCCCCAGAGAAAGCTGCCTGCAGGCAAGCTCAAGCTTAAATGAACTGATTTTTAACTTTTTTTTTTATCTTTTTTTTTTTTTTTTGAGTAGGCTAATTTGAGACCATTCTTCCTCCTTTCCCAAACTCTCCACTCCTCTTAAAAACCTCTGCACATAGTCATTATGTAAGGGGCTTATTTTTCAATGCTTGATTAAAAAAATACCTAGAGGTAATTCTGGTTTGAAACAAGTTCACAGAACTGTTTTCTATCAGTGGCCCATTCAAACAAAATGAAAATTAAATGTGCATGAGAATTAGGCATCAGCTCCCTTAAACTGCCATTTTATGACTGTATACTTTAATTGGACATTGCAGATAAATCCTTTTAAAAAGCTTCAAAACAACATTTTCATCAGCCCAGAGCAGCTCATATTTTTTTCCAAGCAGCTGAACAAACACATTGGGTTTCTTCTTCCTCAAAGGTCTTTAAATCCTGCTCCACGCCTAAACGGAGCCGGCCTGTTACATGCATGAATTAGGCAAAGCAGATCCACGTAAATCGACCGAAATGGAAGAGACATCATTTCGTGCAGAAGGGAACAGATGAGAGAATATGTTTTATTTGTTGTGGAAAAATAAAAATTCAGCCCCCCCTGTGACCATCTCATGAAAGGGTTGGGATGGATGGTTCCCCACGCCTGCTCCTCCTCCTCCTCCTCTTCCAGAACTTTGCTGCACCGATGTGCATCTCTGGGCACTGACCCAGACTGGAAGGGCTTTCTTTCCACATCATTTTTTAACAACTGATAGTTGCAACCACAGGGGAAATTGTTTGTAGGTTGTTTTTTTTTTAAGAGGGATGGTGTCTGACTCGCTGTCAACAACCAGCAAACAAAGAGGGCTGTGTCTAATGGGGTGAGGGGGCAGGAAGATCCCTCTGGAGTAACACCATAAATCAAGAGTCAGGTTGTTTCCAGCCAAGGAAAACAAGAAAGGAGGAGAAAACCAAGTGAAGCGTAGGCTCCCTGGGTGCTGGTTGGTGGACTGCTAACCGTGTTGGGGGATAGAACTCTCCTCTTCCAAGAGAATAATTGGACATGACAAGCCAGCCGGCAAGTCTCAAAGCCCAAGTGCATCCCTCCACTGCTTCTGCTTTCTCCCACCACACTCTTCATTCAACTTCACAGAGTGAAATGCAACGGATCCCGTATCAAGCTGCAAATATTTCCATTTATTTTCCTTCCTGCACCCTCCTTTAGCCATTATCCAATATTGAGGATTCATTTGTGTGGGTTGGGTTAGTTTGTATTTTTTCCACTATGCATTTCAACCAAAGCAAAGGATCTTTAATGAGTTCTGCTGGTTATATTCAGCCTTCCTGAATATAGCTTTCTACATTTTAATTGGCTGCCATAAAAATGTGGGTATCTTCACTGGTTTTCTGGTCTTCTGTGATGGCATTAAAAATTTTACGCTAGAAATGCCTATTTCTCTTTACTGGAAGAGCTACCACGTGACCATTTCACATCTGAGCATACTCTCCTTCCTTCAAATCCAGTCCAAACCTAAGCCATCCCAAAATATTCCCAGTCCTGAAGGGAACAGTAAGACCCGTTTTCAGTTCTGCTTGGTAACTCCCCAGCTGGATGTAGGATGCAGAATTTAGGGTTTGATCTACAAAAACCTCTAGATTTGCAACACGGCATTATTTTTTCACCCATTTTTTTGGACAGTAAAACACCAAAGAGATTCAAAAACCTCGATCTGGGTACTTGGGCTTTCTATATGAATTACAGATCAGCTCAGGAGCTACATAATAACCAGCAAAATGAATAAAAAATCACATTGTTTTTTCACCCTTTTTTGGGCAGTAAAACACAGAAAAGATTCAAAAACCTCGATCTGGATACTCGGGCTTTCTATATGAATTACAGATCAGCTCAGGAGCTACATACTAACCAGCAAAATGAATAGAAAATCACATAAGCTATTCAGTAGGAAATGTCTAAATTAGTAGATTCTTACAGACATGAGCTACTTGCTCAAGGCTGGAGAGGAATTTTCATATGGTTAAAAACCCAGTCTTGCGCATTTAAAGGGTGTTTAAAAAGAGATTAGTCAAAGTGGTTTTAAATGGACCTGACCAGAAAATAGCCCGTCTGTTTCCACTGAAATGCCCTGTATTTCTGCATCTGAATTTTTCCAAAATTGAAATAAGATGGTCATAATGTAAATTGCAAAATATCAGGACACGCAGCACTGCAACCAAAGAATGAAAATTAGATTTCTCTGTGAAATCAACACATTCATTTTTACAAGGTCACTTTAGTAACAGAAGGAAAACCAGAATGAGACAGTCTAATAAAACTATTACTATTTCAGTTTTGCATATTTTCAAAACTAGCTGGTTTTTTTTTTTTGCTTTTTTTTTTTTCCGCTTTTTTTTTTTTTTTTCCTCTCCAAAAAAGGTGTAACCATATGGAACATTTCAATTTAGGGAATGCTGGTTTTGTCCTTTTTCTTGACCGGCCTTACATACAGGCGATATTGGCAGGTAGATTAGATGACCTAGTAGGATATTTATTTTTTTTAATGTCTAGCTTTGATAATCCCTGAATGATGACTATGTGAATTTGGTGGTTAGAGGTTTAGCCTTCCGTGATATCAGTCTATTCAGCCCCTCGCTTTCAATCGAATGATCAATAACTCATTAGCCAGCACCTATTTAACTTCAGAGCAGGGCGCAGTTGATGTCACCAGTGAGGAAGCAGCTAGGCACGCTGCAGCCCTTCAAACGAAAAATGGAAAAACATTACATTTTGATTTTATGTAACAATTTAACCCGCTCTTTTGATGCTGCCCCACCTTCCTAACAATGACCAGAATTTTGTTCAGCGTGTTGTAAGGTTCGAATCACCTCTTGGTGACATTTGAAAGTCCTAGAAGCCAATGCTGTGTGATCGTTCGTGTGACACTTATTGTTTCATTCCATCCCGGTTCGATGCGATCCCTTCATATATTTTTTTCGAGCACTTCTCACTGATGAGAAACACTTAGATTCCTATTGCCTTTATTTTTTTTCACTGCAACAGTGAACTCCACTGACTTGGAGGATCTAAATTCAGCTTTGTTTTTTCTGAAGTACATGATAAGCTTTTCCTGTATCATCATTTCCATAGGGAACACCCATCTACATCCAAACCTCTTCAGTTTGGAAGAGCTTGCTGTATTTGCAAACGATAATCTAAAATATTTATCATTTGAGGCACCTATTTTTAAATCCTACTAGTCATCTGATCAAACCAGGGAGGTGGTTGAGTCACCATCCCGGGACATGTTTAAGAGTCCTTTAGATGTGATGTTGGGGGATATGGTGTAGGGGAGATTTTTGTAGAGTAGGGTTGATGGTTGGACTCAATGATCCCAAGGGTCTTTTCCAACCGAAATGATTCTATGATTCTATGAAAGAAGATTCAATGGTATGGATTTTATTTCAACTCTTCTGACTGTCTACCTGCCTTCTTTCCAGGGAATTATTATTTTTTGGTGGTATTCTCTCCCCAGGAGGTGGAACAAACAGCTCAAGCAAAAGGATTGTGCGTGGGTTTGTGGGGTTTTTTTTGAGAAAAAAATCTCATATTCCTCCATCTTCAGTAAGTTGCACTTTCGGGCTGTAGTTCTTCAGCGTCTTGAGCACCACCACCACGGTGGTTACAGAAATGGCTCAGAATCCAGCCGTGGCTCGGAGCTGAAGAGCTGAGAGTACGAGCAGACCTCATCTCCGAAAAGCAGAGCCAGCAATTCCCCAGACGCCCTCGTGTGCCGCTCGAGGTTGTGTGTGGATATTTGAGAACTAAATGGGCCATTTCAAAATGGCTCCCAGAAGGTTTGCTCCGACTGCTGGCAGCAGTCACAGCACGCCCCCCCCTCTTCCCAGCAGATACCCAGCAAGAAAGCTTTGAGTCAAAAAAGAGAAAACCAACCCTCACCTTTGATTCAAAAGATTTGCGGGTTGTTTTATGGGCAAGTAATTAACGAATCTCACACCGGCCCCAGGGTACTCCACCTCAACGCTGTCCTCAGCTTCTGCTCGTATTGATGAAAAAGTCAACCACAGGAAAGCCTCTAAGATCAAGCATGTGTAGAAGCATGAGATTTACATGCAGAGATTAAACCCCACTACATCCTTACCTCTTTAAGTTTAAGTGTGGGTGGGCAGTGACCAGGTAGGAATCGGATGCGCTTTTGTGAGGATAATCTTGTAGGAATATTAATTATCTTCTCCTTAGTCACAACAGCTTGATTGCCCACTTCATGTGACATCCAAAGCGTTCAGCATAATAAAAGAAGTAAATTATTGTATAGCATTAAAAATAACATTTTTTAACAAGAAATAAATCATTAGCTACCTACCTTGCAGAAGCGCCTTCTGTGGCCTCTTAGGCCAAGGTAGATGTGGAATTAATACGCAGATCAATAAAAGAAATACACCTAGCAAAGATAAAGAGCAAGTCAAGAGGGCTTTGCTACTTAATGCCAAGTGTTCTTGAGCAAGGATGAAAATGAGGGAGTAGATCAGCCACATGGGGTTGGTAGTTTTATTCACAATGTCATGTCTCAGCAGTTACTTCCAGTTTGATGGGGATTCTGCTCCTGGATAAGATATTCTATACTGAGAATATGCCTTATACTCTTAGATACTACAAGAACCTGGCATTTATACAAGATTTTTTCCAACAGTTGTATTAGCAGAATCTCACACTAAGAACGGGGCAATGGGAGTATGACAAGAATTCCAGTTGCCTGACACAGCCCTTATTTTCCAATCTTTCCTCCAACTCCATGTCCTTAGGTTGAAACAAAGCACCTGCTGGGTAGTGGCCAACTCTTCCAGTCTCTGCAATGCCCTCTCTACAGTGTGCTCTCCACCCTTAGATTCAATATTTGGGTTAATTTTCCTTGTGATGGCAAAATATCTCCTTTTCCCACAGAGTTCTGCCTCCTCTGATATGGACCCCCCGCCATTCTTCAGTCAGGGAAAGGCTATAATAAGAAAAAAATAAAGGGATTTTCTGCTGTTTCACAAAGCTGGTAGGATTCTGGTCTGATTCTCCTGCCTTTCACAGCATTACCGTGGGGTGGAAATGCAGACCCTCAGGTGCTGTAGGATGGTGTTGGGTCTCTGAATGTAGATCATTTCCAAGTGAAAGAAATTGAGCTTTGCTACCCAAAATATAGAACCTTCTTTTCTTTTATCTCCAAAGTTGCTGTGTTTTCCCCTCAAGTTATCTCAAAGTCCTGCTGCAGCCTCCCCTCAAAAAATAAAATAGAAAGGGCCAAACCACCATTTCCCTTCAAGAAAAAAGTCCGCTTTGATTGCTTTGATCAGCATTATGATAGTTATGGATTCTTCAGAACTGGAAATTTCCTTACTGGAGGTTTTTCTGCAAGCTCATCCCTTTTTTTATGCCTGTAGAGAGCTTCTGACCCATGTGTTTGCTTAGCAGAGCACCAAAGAAAGAGCCTAAATCCTCTTTCTTGGGGGAGACACTTGGCACTTCCACCACTCAGATCTATTCTTTTTTTTGCCATAAGTGTTCCCGTTGACACTCGGTAGTGCTTCCCAGTGGATCCATCCCTAACCTGTACTGGTGCCTGGGGTTCTTTCTCCCCAGGTGCAGGACCTTACATTTGCTCTTGTTGAACCTCATTAGGTTCTTCTCTGCCCAGCTCTCCAGCCTGTTCAGGTCATGCTGGATGGTGGCACAGCCCTCTGGAGTGTCAGCCAGCCCTCCCAGTTTGGTATCATCAGCAAACTTGCTGAGGATACACTCTGTCCCCTTGACCAGGTCATTTATGAATATGTTGAACAGGACTGGGGCGAGTATTGCCCGCCGAGGGACATCACTGGTCACAGGCCTCCAACTTGACCCCACTCCACTAATTAAAACCCTCTGAGTCCTGTCACACAACCAGGACTCAGTCCACCTCACTGCTCCCTCATCTATCCCATACTTCCTTAATTTTCTAATGAGAATGTTATGGGAGACATGATCAGCTTAATTCTTCTTGTAACCAGCTATGTTTGGCAGCTTGTTTTAAGTCCCTTCAAAATATTTCATTTCGCTGGAAGGAGCAGTTAACGGATTTGACAAATCCCACCTCCAATTTCTGCACTTTGGCGGGGAAAAAAAAAAAAAGAATAAATAGACAAATGGGAAAGCCAGAGCTCGAGAAAAAAGATGATGCTGTAACTTACCTTTGCTCCTCTTGCCTTCACCTGCTTTCTACTACTTCTCTGCAGATGTGGAAGAACCACAGAAACACATGGAGAATGAAAAAGAAAAGCATAATTCTTTGCAGCATACGTCGACAATGTTTTCAAAACTAGATGTTGCATGAAATAAATAAGATGAAAACACACATGATGGCAGGCAGAATATATGCAGCTGTTAGAAAGGTGAATATAAACACGTCATGTTGGTTTTGGAGAGAGAAATGTGAAGATGCAGGGAAATTACAAACCTGCCTCGAGTGTAGACCATTTCTCTCAGCTTGACAGTCCACACCTACTTCACTGGAAGCACTTAAGGATTTTAAATCTACTATAGTAGCCTTAAGCATCTTTTATGACTCCTGTTGCACATACAAACTGCGTTAAGAAATACTTAAGGTGTTTTTCTTAGTTTTGATGTAGTAAGAATCTCCCAAAGGACATCTCTCATTTAACCACAGACTGTCCAATTAACCATGATGAAATACATATCAGATCTCTGATAACACACCTTGCTGAACCATCCCCAAATCTTTCCTGCCCATCAGCTGATCTATCTGATTGTGACAAGTGTCCTTTCATTTCCCATTAATCAGAACAGCTTGCTTAATAATTTCCTGGCCTTTGGTCCTGTAATTTAGGTCACTTAAGGTTTTTTCACTGTTTTTTTTTCTTTTCTATCATAAGCCTAATGGGCACGTTCAGGATGATGATGAAGAGCAAAGCTCCTGACAGATGGCAGGTATCTTGTGAACTCGAATAAGTGAGTTTGCAAGAGCCATGAACAATGAAGTGCAGCTCTGTTTATATCAAAGGTGGAAGTGTTTTGGTTTTTTTTTTTTCAAGATCTTGTTTTGGCTTAACGTTTACTAAAATCATATCTCTTTGTTTCTTCCGTGAAACTCATAACCCAAAACTTGTAGCGCAGAACTTGCTGCAAAGGAGCATCCTCCAGTGAAACTTCAGTCTCTTGGTATAAAAACACAGCTCTCTTTTGGGAGTTATTACCACCAAATTGACAGCACTGATGGTAGGTACTATAGGTTTTTCCATACCCTTACGTGTCCATTTTAGTGCATCTTAGCCAACAGTATTTTTCTGTTAACTGAGTTGGTAGGCATTATTTATGGGGTAATGACAGATCTTCTTAGAATGTTTTTTATCACTGGGATCCAAGAGCTTAATAACAGAGATCAGGATTGTTATTATTGTTTTCACACACACAAAAACAACAGAGGGTCAGAGAGGTGGAATTACTTAGCCAATAACACTTGGCAAACCAGTGATAGGATCAGAAGTCAAACCTGGGTCCCCCGAAAGCACTGGTTATTCTGGGAAGGAAGCCAACCTTACACCCACTCCCGACCGGAACCCAGCAGGGTCGCTGAGTAGAAGCATTCATTTCTGCACTTCACCACAGTCAGCATTTGCAGGAGTTAATCCCAAATTTCCTGTAGTAACCTCACCCTTTGATTGGTGTCTTTAAGACTGTGATTGCCGGATTAATTGGTGACCCGATTTTGTTAGAAATTCCTTATTATTGAATCAATTGTGACCTTAATATGGTAATTATGTAGGATAAATTCTAGTTAGTTTAGTAAAAGTTTTTAGCTGACAACGTTTACAACTTCTGCAAGAAATGGCATTGATTCCTCATTTGCTTCTTTACTTATTTATGCTGAAACTCAGTATAAACTCCACAAAGATGGTTTTCTTTTCAATTTCAGAATAGACTAGTAAGCCAAGGCACTTTGCCATGCAAAGTTTACAGAGGTACCATCAAACCACATCCTTGCCTGCACTTAATTTCATTGAGGAAGCAGGAAAAAATATAGCTCTGCATAAGAACTGCATCCATGGGGCTGTAATAATTAAAATTTAATGACTTTCCTTTGCACTTACCTGGCTTTGCATCAAGTGTTGCATACAAAAGATGAAACCCTGCTCCCATAAAAACCTTGCAGCCTTGTATTTGCTCCTGTGAGCTCCTGAGAGACTCTGTCTCTACTGTTGTCTCCAGGTCTGCCAGGAAGACTTATCCAAGGACGTGAAGTTAGACATAGGTTACAGATTTGATGCTTTTATAACACCCAAGTGGCAGTCTGATCTGGGGGAGAGCCTGAAGTCCGCACAGGATCAAAAATTTCATCAACTCCACCATCACCACGCTCAGGGAAATCGTTTTAACACTTGAGTTAATTCCCATTAAGCATATTGGCTTCTCTCCTTAGATGGTGTAAAAGAGCATTGATCCCTTGGCTTGAAGAATAGTGGTTTCGTGGCCATTGGAATTCTATTTAATGTCAATGCTGAATATTTAAAATTTAGTACCATGTAAGCTTTTTAAAGAAGTCTTCTTAAAATATCTTTCCTTTTCAGGGAAGTCTCCTTTTGTCCCAAACACATACAACAATAGAAAACTGGATTATTATTTTTTTTAGCTGATTCTGCTGTTATCATATGAGTTTAGTCTCCATTCTAGGATTTATACTCTGCATTCATCTTTTTTTTTTTTTTTTGTAAAGAAGATGAAATTGAGTAATCTGCCTAAATAACATTAAGGCTTCTCAGCTGAACTTAAACTTGCTACAGTAGTCAAGAATAAGAGAGTAATACGGGGGGATGCGTAATGGTCCATAATATCCCCTACTGCAAAATACAGTGGAGAAGTGAGAATTTTCATGCAATATTAAATGCCCTGCCAGGCTCCTTCTCCCTGCTAACTGTCCTTGCTGTCACAGTTGCTGACTGTATGTGGGATAGGAAGGGGAGTGGGAGATTTACTGCTGAGAACCGTTCCTCCACCAAGTATCTCCACGAACCTTCAGCAGCAAAAAACACCGGGGCCAGTAACAGTAAAAGATCTCCTTAATAACTTCAAAATGCTTGGCCCCTGGAGTGGAAACCAAATCCTGGGGCAGGCAACTGAGCTGGCTCAGTTCCCATGGAAAGCTGGGAGCCCCCGAACAGAAACATAAACCGGGTCTAGGCTGCACCGGGAGACCATCACCATCATCTCATCTCAAAATCCAGCCCTTTATATGGGAAATTATTAAAGTCCCCTGAGCTTGGCAGAGAGTACAAAGGAAAATATGCCTGGTTTTCAGCTCCAGGTTGGCTGAAGTGATTCTACAGCTTTTTCCAGGGATTGACTCCCAGCAAACATGAGCTTGAAGGAAGAGCCCAGACACAGAGATCCCCTTTTGAGGTGTTCGAACTCTTAGGCAACAAGTTCCTTCATCACCCCTCGCTGGAGAGGCCTCCTGCTGCCTGATGCTTTGCTTCAGCATGAGAAGAATGGCTCAAGGCACGCTCCCACCCACCGTACGTCTGCATCAATACCTCTCTGTCTGATGTTCTGAATTTCTCCCAGGAATGGTTTCTAGCTGTCTGTAAAAAAATGGGGTTTGAACATCTTTCCCCATCTCCTGTGCTGGTAGTCCAAATCCTGACTTTTCCCCTGAGAAGAGGGTCTATATCCCCTTATGAAGGAAGAACCTTTTGGCTCTTCCTATGCAGAATGTGAGATGCCTAACACATGGAATCTCCCTGGGAAATTAGGATAAAAACACAATTTCTCAGGTGCTGTTTGACCTTCACAGCTTTGGGAATACGCAAATACAGGGAGAAAAACTTCAGGCAAGGAAAAGGCAAAGCAGCACTAGTGTAGGTTCATCACCTACAACTTTTCTAGCCCTGTTTGAGACACAGTACACCCAAAATGCTGCCCAAGCCCTTTATCAGATTTACCTTGGCTTCTGTTTCATATAGATGAACGTTGAGATGAACATGAGGCCGTTCTTCCATCTTCCAACAAGAGCCCACCACACCACACAAGTTTTGCTCTGCATTGAGCTCCAAACCACTGTTTTCAAATAGAGTACTTGAAGCCTTCTTGTCACTCAGCAACTTGTCTGTAATGAAGGATGTACCACTGGTGGGCTTCCTCGCGGATGGAAGCCCGAGCATCGGTCAAAGCAGCCTCCAGGAAGGTCTAACACTGGCCAAGGCAGCGACGAATTATGTGCCAACCTGTTTTTGTTCTATTTAACATCGATGAAGTCAGCAGAGGTACAAAGCGGTGGCGGCGCAGACGTTGTTCTGCAGCATCAGGCTATTCAGGGTATAAAAGGTGATGGACCGCTTCAGAGATCCGGGGTTAACGAGAGGACTGCAGCACGAGCAGTTGAGCAGATGGTGTGTGTCGTGATTCCCGTCTGGACCACTGCCACAGAGCCTGCAAAGAGCTCGGTTCACACCGAGGGCAGCAGTTTGGAGTCACAGGCTGTGTCTTCTCATAGAATCATAGAATCATCTGGGCTGGAAGGGACCTTCAAAGGTCATCTAGTCTGACCCCCCCCCACAGTCACAGGGACACCCTCAACTAGACCAGGTTGCCCAG
>BJBW01007758.1:22534-39351 GCA_004320125.1 Scolopax mira
TCAACCACCTCCCTGGGCAACCTGTCCCAGTGCTCCACCACCCTCAGTGGAAAGAACTTATTCCTAAAATCCAAATCAATCTGTCAGATAAAATTTATCTACTATCCTTCCAAGCAAGGAATTCAAGATAAAAAAAATGTTGGGAATGTAAAAACATAGTATTTCCAAAACAAAAGATCCTTTCCATACACCGCTGTGATTAAGACTTGAATGTCAGCTTCATTCTTCAGCTGATATTATTTCTTTTTAAATCCAAGAATGTGGATCATTTCCAGCTGTGATGTCAGTAAAACTCATCTTCCTTCTGAAGGATATTCCAAACAGCTTTCTGTGCTTCAGTTTACAGCAGAGGTGGACTCTAGAAGCTTTCTAAAAGAGAATGACAGAATCATAGAGGACTTTGGACTGGAAGGAGCCCCTGGAGGCCATGCAGTCCTACTCAGGGATGTGCCCCACCACCCAGTCTTGAATCCCTCCAAAAGCGGAGATTCCAGGGTATTCTTGGGCAATCTCTTGAATGTTTGATCACCCTCATGGTAAAGCCTTTATTCCTAACATCTAATCAGAATTCTTTGTGTGACAGCTTGTGTCCATTGCCTCTCACCTGATAACCACCCACCTCTGAGAAGAGTTTGGCTCCATCACCACTGTGTCCTCCCATCAGGTAGTTGTAGATACCCATAACACCTCTGCAAGACTTCTCTTTTCCAAGCTGAATGAACATAGTCATCCCCACCTCTTCTCTTAGGTCATATTCTCCAGGACCTCACAACCATCTTGATGGCCACTCACTCCTGGATGTCAATGCCTTTCTTTTGATGGGAAACGCAAAACTGGAGATACCATTCCAGCTGCAGTTTCATAAATGTCCACCCGAGAGGAAGCATTCCTCGCCTTGATGCCTGGCTGTGCTCTGGCTAATTTGGCCCAGATTGCCCTTCCTTACTGCAAGGACCCACAGTTGCTCCATCCTTCACTCCCTAGCTTCATCCTAAAGCATGGACCTCCTGCTGGCCTCCAGACACCCGCAGAAGTCAATAGGAGACTTTACCCTCATTATGGTGGGCAATGCTGCTGAGGTTGAAAACAAAGATTTGGGAACAGAGGGTAAGAAATGGCTAAAGACATCTTGGCCCTGGTTATATTGTTGCCAAGGCAGCAGCAGGTAAGCCTAAGCCAATTAGAACTGTGATTTTTTTCTTTTCTCTTCTATTTACAAAGTCAAAGTTTATTTTGCCTAAGCTGGTTTAAAAATCCAATCAATTTCAGGTGAATCAAAATTTAATTTTAGACATAAAATGCGTCTGCAATGGAAACAGAATATCAAACACTAAACCTCCATATTGTGTCAATAACCCGCCTGTTTGCTAAGAGTTCGTGTTAGCTCTAAGAAATGTGACATTTACTACACAAATTTTATTACTTTCTCCCCATCCGCCTCTGGCAATAGAACTGAGTGGTTGTTGGTTTTTTTTTTCGTTAGAACATCTCTAATTTGAGCCTAAAAAGAACTCCATTCTAACAAGCTGAGATTTCAAAATAACACATTCCGCTGTTCCGCTTGCAAAAATAATACGCTGTTCCCGTGCAGCAGCCTCTTCCATAACATCCCTTCTCTGCCACTAAGTTGTTACCATCAAGCACAGGCTGAGACAACAACAATTATTCCCTTCCTCTCTTCTGGCAGTCACAACTTTCTTGGAATTCTTCTTCAGGCCACGTTTCCCGGTGTCTATAAACCTGCACTCAATATTTTTGGATACCCAATAGATGACCAACTATGGTCATCAGCACCCACATGGTGATGGTTTTGTGATAAAGCTGGTGATGCCCCAGTGAAATTCCCACTGAGGTCCACTCTTTTACATCTTTTTTTCCTAAGCCATGTGGGGCGTAGCTGGTCTGTTGACTGCGTGGCTGCATCACCATGAGGATGCATGGAGCCGTATAGAGGACATCCATGCAAGAGGACCTGGAGTGAGAAAGACAAACCCAGTCCCAGAAATCTCTACCTAAATGCCAATAAAGACTCACTTCCTAGCTTTAAAAAGAAGCTAGCTTTAAAAAGAGAATAACTCCATAACACACAAGTAAAAAGTGCTACAAGATCCTTCAGTGAAGAGTTGTCACCACCACGTAGTGTCACTGCCTTCATCTGTCCACACATGGGTGGTAGAGCTGTACTCGGTTTAATCATAGATGACTCTTTTTTTGGATAAAATAAATCTTATCAGAACCATTTGCTCTCCTCCATAGTCTCTCTATTACCAGACATCGTAGCTGCATGGAATAATTCATAATGAGCAGAGACAAAGTTAATTCCCAAGCTCCCAGCTGAACAGCTGTGCAAGATTCATCTGAGCAGAATTGGAGAGGTTTTCAGGAGAATTTCCCATGCTTTTGGTGGTAGATTTTAGAACAGCTTTGCTTTTTGTAAAAAAAAATTAATGTGTGCTCTCTCCATCCATAAAATATGCCCATATCAATGTGCTATCTGTCTATTAGTTTCCTAAGTGAAAAATGTATTAGAATCTCTGATTAAAAGGGACAAAGCTATCCCTCATTGGTTTTGACAGGTTGGATATCCCTGTGCAGTACCTTCCCCTCCTCTGCCAGCAGAAGAGCTCTTAGGAAACCAATCTCATCAATGAGTGGGCTGCACTACATTGCAGTGAGGTTTTTGAATTAATATTATATTTTTCTTCCTCTGGGATTGAGCATCATCTTACTTTACCCCAGTGCGGCCAAATGCAGGTGTAAGCTCCAGTGTCCCACCTCTAAGGGGACAATTCCCTGCTGCAAGCCTTGCTCTCCTGGCAAGGGAGACACATCCTTCCATGGGTCTAGATGGCTCTGGAGGTCATTCCGCTGGATGAAAGGGCTTTCAATAAAAGCCTTACATCCTCCCTTCAATTGGGCGTGTGACTTATCCAATCTAATAAAAGACATTTATTAGTCAAAATTGCCCAACGGAAAAGGTGAATTAGAAAATTTGACCTGGACTGCAAATGCTTTAAGTTTTTCCATGACCTGCTGTTGGCAGAACCCACTCCTTTGGGGACAAAGCAGGAGGATGGAGAAGCAATCTGTGATCCCCCATGGCTGTCAAACCCTTATTCAATAACTGTTGTCTGACATGGATGAGTTTTGTTTAGGAAGGCAGAAAGGAACCCAAAGTTTGGTTTTCTACTTCACCTCCCAGAACCTTGGCAGGTGGAGAAACCGGGTCTATTGTGTAGGAAATAGGCTGTAACAACTCTAACAAACCCAAGTCAGAAGAATTGAAGGTTTTCTTTCAAAAGCTTTCACACTCATTTTAAATTCCCTGACCTGAGAGCTAGCTCGCTGCCATCTAAAGAGCGCATTGTTCACTAAATGAGGTTTCAAGCTGCCACCAGGTTTTCATTAGCAATCTCATGATCGGGACCATCCTATTCATCGCGAAAGTTTGTGCCAGCGTCTTTTTCAAAAGCCCCTGTTGAATTGCGTTCCTCCTTTCAATAAACACATTCCTGTCATTTTGTTCCAAGTTGGCTTGGTGATTTGGGTTTTTTTTTTTGTGGTTGTTGTAGAGAGTAATGAGGAAAACCTGTAACAAAAATGCTTTTTAAAAAAATTATGCCGTAACAGAGACTCAGAAGGACCCGGCTCTGATTCTAAATCATTTAACTGAAGATGGTCCAGCTTGTGTAACAAAAGACAGACCTGAAATGACATTTTTTTTTCTAACTCAATTTACAGCTATCATTTAATCACAACTTATTAATTGCCTTCCAAGATACCAAGAGATCCTCCAACAAGATCAGATCCTTTCACTGTCACTAACATTGTGTGGGAAGAGAAATCTCTAGAGACAAGAAGTTTTAGAAAAGGGAAAATACTTGCTTAGGGAAAGGAGAAAAAAATGTTTACCTAGGAGACAAGGTCAGTCACAGAATCACAGAATGATATGGGGCTAGAAGGGATCTCTGGAGATCATCTAGGCCAACCCCCTGCCAAAACAGGTCCACCCAGAGCAGGTCCCACAGGAACATGTCCAGGTCTCCAGAGAAGGAGACTCCACCACCTCTGCCAGGGCACTGCTACCCACAGGAAAGAAGTTCCTTCTCATGTTGAAATGGAACTTCTTATGTACAAGAACCTGCCCATTCCCTCTTGTCCTGTCCGTGGGCACCACTGAAAAAAGACTGGCCCCATCCTCCTGACACCCACCCTTGAAGGATTTATAGGCCTTGATCAGATTCCCCCTCAGCCTTCTCTTCTCCAGACTAAAAAGACCCAAGTCCCACAGCCTTTTTTCTGGGGGACCCAAGTCCCACAGCCCTCATCATCTTTGTAGTCAAAAGATATAAACCACATAATCCAGCCTGAATAGATCATTTGGAGACTTTCATTTTAACATTCAGGGAAACTTCAGAAACAATCTAGAAGGTGATGTCCTCTCTGGCAGTGGTTCTCACTTCTCCATGCCAAATGTTGGACTATTCCTGAATGGAACAGATACCTGTCCAGCTGTCTGTCTCCAAGGGACTGCCAGCTCCTCGCTGCCATGAGCATCCCCACCATTGAACAACATTCCTAAGACATCAAAGTCCAGCTTGCATTTCCCGCCTTTGCTCTGCTTTCAGAAAGCCCATCCTGAAGTTCACCCCCATCAAGGGCTGGCAAACTTCTCCTAATTTCTGCACTAGGTTTGCTCACGACAAATGTTATTACAGTGTGTGCTTCTCTAAATTGCCTTCCAGCTTAAAGAGCTCTACAGGTAAATAAGTTTTTGTTGTTCATCATTCCTCCTCCCAGCGCAGTGAATACTCCCATACGTAATCAACACACCGCTCAGGAAAGCTGAACTTAAACTAGAGAGAACAAAGTGGAATTACTCAAAGACTGTGTTGAGAAAAATAAATGTAGCTATTTAAATTTTGATTTAAAATTGATTGAAACCCAATCCTCCTTAGAATTCGCTGACAAAAATTGCTCTAACCATCAGTGAGACCAGAATTTCATATCACAATGCGTCCTGGGGAGCAACGAGACACAAGCGCACGCTGCCAAACAACCTTCTACTCAAATCTTTTCCATTCCTCCTACTTACCTGCAAAAAATCTATCAAAGAGTGTCTCCTGCAGAGTGCTCAGAAGTCACAAATTTCAGGCTATTTTGAACTAGAGGTAGGAAGAAAATCTCAGAGTCCTAACAACCAGGACCTGACTTAAACATCTCTGATGGTGACAGGTCTGACAGCGAGACACAAAGAGCAAGCTGACATCTTTTTTCTTTTAAAATGCCACCGAAACGTTGACACAAGTGCAGACGAAGTGAAGGCTGGGGGTGTGTTTCTGATACCTCCTTCCTTGTTTTTCCAGACTGGGCTGGAAAAACGTCACCGCCGGCTCGCTCGGTGTGAGCCAAGATGTTCAGGGTGGCAGCAGAGCTGTAGGACCGGGGCAGGTTTGTCTCTGTTACATGTTCTGGGCTCTGCACTATAAGGGAAATGATGAAGAAGTGAAGGCAGCACAGAGACAAACCACTGATTTGAGGACAGAAATTGTGGCCTGTCTGGAAAACTTCATTTTGCCGAAAAAAGGGTCCAAGAACTCCATTCAGCAAAAAATGCAAAATTACTGAAATGTACAGCGAGATAAGTTCTAGTGAGAAAAGAGGTGCCAGTTTTTAACTGGGAAATTGAGTAACAATACATCATCCTGCATTTACACTGTTCAGACAGTATTTAATCAAGGTGCTACACAGATATTTATCTTCTTGTACACTTGAATAATAAATAACTACCTCATTCATTCATCATTTTCGTTGCTACCCTGTGAATTTACTGTAATGGACTTCCCCAAGAAGGGCTCTACAATTGCACACAGTAGCCAAGTGGTCTTACATATTTACATGTCTCCATCTTACTTCTCAAAGGTAAGGAATAATCATAGAGCACCTTTTGGAAGAAAAAAAAAAAACCAAACCACATAATTTTTATTGACATGATTCTTTGAAGATTTTCTTCTACATCATAAATTCAGAAGTCAAAAGATGCAATTATAGGATCATTCATCGCTCCTATTGACTTCAGTCTTGGCTATGGAGTGGTACGTCTCTTAAATGCCTTTTATTGACCAGTAATGCAGAATGCAAATGAAAAATTGGTTTATGGTGCAATGCATACTTAGATTATCAAACCTATAAACTCCTCCTGACAGCACCATCTTTTTCCTGTGCCTTTATATAACGTGATGGAGAATTATTCCGTGATTCATCCAAGCTCCTAGTCTCTACGAATGCATAAATAATTAATAACAGTAAGCAGTTAATTAATTTTCCAAGTAATGATGTTGTTAGTGGTTTGCCACTTTTGGGTAGGCGCTAGAAGTATTAATAGATCAAGGTGATGGGCAAAGAATCGTCAACGAGGCGGAAGATTAGACCATTCCTGAATAAAGTACAGCTTAACACCGCTCCATGGGAAATCGATTCATATGCAAAAATTGGGACAGGATATGTTGGAAAACTAATTGTTTAGAGGAAAACAGTAAACCCCAGAGCTCTGGTGGGGAACAGTATGGGATAATCTCCACGTGGCCGCTCAGGGCTGTGTGTTTTTTCAGGGGGATCACCACCTGCGCAATGCCCCTGTGTTGAAAAAGGCTGATGGCTTTTTCAGGGCACACACAAAAGCAGTGAAATCACACACACACACTCCGGGTGACGAGCACTCATGTCCATAAAGCAAATGAGGCTTTGCTTAACACAGGTAAGCAAATGTAAGGCTATTACGGCGATTTCTGAATCCCACCTACCTTCTCTCAGGAGAAGCTCTCCCTTTTCTTATAGCATTCTTCTGCTTCCTCCAGGATTATAAACATTTCCATTTCTCCCTGTATTATGCCTCTCACAGAGGCAGACAGTGCTCATTTGCTCTTCTAGAAGTGTGACTCCCAGCAGTGAGCCCATCCTTTGGCCACTTTGCACTACTCAAAGGTCACCGAAAGCATCTTAGGATGAAAAGCAGCGTCTGAGATGCAAGACAGCCAAAGCACAGTCTCTGTCATTAACCGAGTACTTAAAGTCGAGCTGATATCACTTCTGTAAATAGGCTGCTGCAAAATGAAGATAGGAAATGCAGGAGAACAGAACGATTTCCCTCAAAGAGAAGTGCCTGCCCTTTCCCTACCTAATTACTCATCACTCACAAGGCTGAAATTTAGATGCCTCCTGTAAGTGTCCTACCAACATAAGTGCCTAAATTATGTGTTAAACCAGCAGAGAAGGTTAGAATCATAGAATCATAGGTTGGGAGGGACCTTTAGGATCATCTAGACCAACCATCAGTCTCAGTCTGATGAAAATCCATCACTTAACTGTGTCACTAAGCACTATACCAACCCGTCTCTTAAATACCTCCAAGGACTATCCCTCAACCAAGGTTAGATGCCTCTGAAGGTGTCCAAAGACATTTTATCCCCACAGCATAAAGCTGAGGGGTTGGATCCCAACCTTAGACTTCCAATGTCCAGTTAGTAAATAGTCCACCTCTTCTGTTTTCATGTGCTTGGGTCCTCTTGCCAAAACCAGAGGAATTCAGCAGTTGAACACTGAATACTGTCTTTATTTCCTAACCTCCTATCTGAATCCCTGAAAATCATGCTCCCTGCAAAAAAAAAAAAAAAGGCCAGTGCCCTGGGCCTGATGAGGTCTGTAAAGAAAGTAATGGAACCATCAAGATATTTCTCCTTTTCATCTTTTTTGTTGCTAACTAACAGTGAAAAAAAAATCCTAATAATTTCTTCCTATTCTTCCACACTGCAACATCGAAACCTTAAACACAAGATCATCTTCTGCTGCTGCCCAAAGTAGCTTCTTTTCTTCTCTTTGAAAGTGATTTTCTCCCCAGGAAGCTGCTAAAAAGCCCACTTCCCCCCTTGGAGTCTTTGTTATTTGCGAAGTCTCTCGCTCATCCTGACAAACACTGCTCACTGGGAGCGCGTGGCAATCTCACCCTGCAGCTTTTCCATGACATTCACTCCTTTTCCATCTTCTATACCACAGACCGACATTTTTCAAACACTGTGGAAAAAGTGACTTATTGACAGGCACAGCTTGGCAGAAATCTAGCTGCTTTTGAAGGGATGCTCCCCGTTACAAACACACCACCCTCCCACTTATCTCCAGCAGCGGACTCTATTATCAGGTAGGGCATTTATTAATGTGCCATCTTGCCTGTAGCGGCGTGCTATAGATCACAGAGCATCCCTTCGTTAGCTGGTGTGACAAGAGGGTCTGACAAAAGCCTGACATTAAAGGTTACGACACCCAGATGCCTCTCCCAAGAGTAATCTTCTCCTTCCAGGCTAGGACCGGCAGTGAGGAGATGGAGATGTTAGTCCCACGCTCCTGGGATGCGTTTCATTGCCATCACTACCCTTTCCAGAATGTTGGGTTCTTGTTGGGGTTTTCATAGAAGCCTTCCAGTACCCTAAAGGAGTCCCACAGAAGATATGGAGAGAGACTTTTTATCAGGGAGTGGAGCCATAGGATGAGGGGGAAGGGTTTGACACTGAAAGGGGGGAGATTGAGATGAGATTTCAAGAAGAACTTCTTTGCTGTGAGGGTAGTGAGAGTCTGACCCAGGTTGCCCAGAGAAGTTGTGGCTGCCCCATCCCTGGAGGTGTTGAAAGCCATGTTGGATGGGGCTTGGAGCAACCTGGTCTGGTGGGAGATGTTCCTGCTCATGGAACTGGGTGGTCTTTAAGGTCCCTTCCAACCCAAACCATTCTGTGAGTCTACAATTTATCTACAGCCACAGCTCTGGCTTTGCTTCAGACCCTTGGTAAATATAGCTCTCGTTCATGCTAGGACTCGTGATCTCGTCTGCAAGGATACTGCAGTAGGAACAAAAGGAAAAAAAGTATCCCTCCATTATTCAGAATGAGATATTAAAAGCAATTTTCAGGTGGAGCGATTCCAAATCTCTGCACCATAATACCTGATAAGCCTCCCACAGAGGGAGGCAGAACAAAGGCAGGGCATCTCATAAGTTGCCCACCAGCACCATGTTTCATCCTTCTCCCTCTAAACTCTCCTGTTTTCATCTTGAAATTAATCTTCTCAATTTCAAGGCTTTGAGCAACCCCACCTCAAATCACATTTGTGTTGGAAAATGAACTCTTCTGTAACTGGCTGTCTCATTCCTCCCTCTCAAGGAGAAGTATGATCCCTTTATCCTCAAAATTCACCCCCAGGTCCCATCTCTACAGTTTTTTGCAGACCATACTCTCTGAAATTATAACACAAGACCTCAACAGTCGGATATAAGGGTTCCCACCACTTTCTTGCTGCTATGAAGCTCCACGGATGCTGATGGTGCCCTGAAATAACCACCACCACCACCTAAAACTGGATTCAGCATCAAACCAGAGACATTCAGATTTAACTTTAGTGCCAGCCCTGGGATTTCTAGGGTGCCTTATGCTTCATTTCACCCCATCTTCTGCCAACGAGCTCCCATTTCCACATCCCTATATGCTCATAGTTTTTGTTTTTTGGGAACTCTTTAGATAAGTAAATGTATAACTCTCACATTATTTGTTAAAGATAAGGGATATAATTATTGTGCAGGATGGGAGACAAGACTATTACCTCTTTCACTACAGTAATGTTTGTTATTCTCTGTTTTTTAAAGAATGACCACAGTCTTTTCAAGGTATTAACTTTTGTTTGCTTTTTCCTGTAGAACTACCAAAGAAAAGAGATGGAAGATTAGAGAAAAAAAAAATTCCCTTCATAGAAGGGAAGTTTAACTTAAATAACAACCTACGTATTTGTTTGCATTTCTTGATAAAGCTTAACTATAAAGCCTTCATGGAAGTAGCTTACAAATAGACGTCTTGTGTAGCTGCAGTAATGATGCTGGTAACCACTTTTCTTTTCTTTCCCCCCTCTTTTAGGAGATTGGAGTCTGACAAAGACTGGGATAACAAAATCCAAATTGGTTACAGTTAATTTGAATACAGTCAGGCAGAAAAGAAGAGCAGGTAAATCTTTCAATACAGGACACCCCAAAGCGTGCCTGTGCTTTCTTTGGTGTCTGTGCAGATAGAGCTGGATTGACAATCCTGTTTTGTTAACAGAATTCATATCAGACATCTTCACTGAATTATTTCTGTCCAGATATTACCATTCCCCCAACTGAAGCCTTTTGAGAAAAAATATCCTAAAAAAAAAAAGTAAATAATGTTTTCAGTCAAGAAAAAGTCCTACATTTTTTCACTTCACAGAGGTTGATTCCACACCTTCTCTCTTTTCTTCTTCCTCTAAACTTCCCCCATAACATTTTCCTTATTATTTCTTTTATGCCAGCTTTCCTTTGTTTTATTTTAGCACTGAAAAGGAATTACCAGGAAGGGGGACAAACCCTTAAAAGGATGGATCAGTAAAAACTTTGATTATTCAAGCAGTTCCCACCACTAAAGTCGACATCTACTTGTCTCAAGGGTAGCAAACACCCCCATCACTTATAATAACTTCTTCTAATAGTTTGGCAGGGAGAAGCTTGTGGATTACACCACTTCTTCAGGAGACCAAAAATACCAACCAAGGACAGATATATAATTCAGTGACCTAGACTCTAAACTCATCTTAAGTCAATGGCTAAACTACCACGGGACTAGTCCACGCAAAATAGCAAAAAAAAAAAGGATTTATTTGGGATTTGTGCTCTCTGCCTGGGGCTTGGTGCAAGTGCCCACTATCAGCTGGGAAAGAGAAGCCAAACAGAGCAGCTGAGGACTTCATCACCAACCACCACCACGTCCTGCTGAGCCACGAGGACCGGCACCGGAAGAGACAAGAGGTGACCTTTTCTCTTTTACTCACCACAACAGGATCGCCCATCAAATACACATGTTAGGCAAAGATACTTGAACAAAATTAAGTGTGAGCTTCTTTGCAAAAATATTTCCTATTTACTCTTTCCTGGAGACTTCAAGTTTTTGAGTTCCTCGAGATTTCAATCCACATCCACCGCAACCGCAGCTGCAAAACCTGTTGTTTATTGTTATTGTTCATGTGCTCTAAGCTCTGTGATGGCATTAATTCTCTTTTCGGAAAAATAAGATATCTTTAATCCCCAACCTCCTTCCACTTTTGGGGTGCTTTCTTTCACAACAGGTATTTGCACAGTGGGAGAGAACTTGAGCCATACGCACAGAAACAACCATTATAGATTGGAAAGGCTTTACTACCGTAACTTCAATAGTTTGCCCAGTTTAAGATTACAACTGGACATTGGGAAAAAGGTTCAGGGAGAGAAAAATTAGCCAGATCCTTCCTGCTACATAAATTGAGGAGAATTCTCCTAAGCTCAAGATCTTAAAATTATGGGAGAGATTTTTGCAGAGCATTAGATATTACAGCACTTAGTTTCATATTCCAAATACCCTTGGTATATCCCTTCCTGGTTTTTGCCTTTTTTAATTTTAACTGCGTTTCAATTCATCAGTGTTAGAGAGAGAAATGAATCACACCAAGGTGGTAGATCACCTGTTTTAGGAAAGATGAGGTGGTGATGAAGTTACGTGGTGAGATAGAGATTGAATAATAATGATTGTATGTATAACCCAAGTAGATATGGAAGTCTTTTTTTTTTTTCCCCTGTTACAGCACTGTGTGGCATCATTTTTCTTTGGAGCCTTTAACATTTTCAGAAAAGAAAAGAACATTAAAAGAAACTTCTCATATTAAAAATCCAGCCATAGTGCAAGTCCTACAAATCAAAAGCTGAGCTGACACCACTGGCAGCCTGAAATCACATCCCCTTTTTGATTTAAATGCTGAGCTCTCACATTGCTACTGGAACTTCATAAATAATTGCCTGCTCATGCCCGTTGGTAATTTTTGCCTCCTGGTAATTTCTGCTGTGCTCATTGGACCAGGCTGCAAACTCCTTCCTTTTGTTCAAAAATGAAATACCTGTAAACTGAGGCAAGACCTCATCAAGTGCTTTTGGTGGTAGCTGCCACTATTTCTACCTGCTTTGCTTCCAAAAAAATAGCATCATCCTTTCCTGCCATGTTCACAAGTACACTCTGAACACAGGCACTAGACATGGTGGGAAATTGCCTTTAATAAAAGGCAGCACCAGCACCTCCCAGCCCAGCAAAACCTCCAGCCCAGCAAAAAGGAGGGACATACTGGCCAGGAAAACTTAATTTACCGATGCTAAGTACTGCTGGCATCTCTCTGAAGGAGAATTTCAAACTGCTGTCAGAATAAAATATTACAAAAAAGACCAAAAAAAGTCTTACTTTCCAAGTTTATTGTGCCTCCAGAACTGGGCTGAAAGGTGAGGCTGCGAGATGCTGATTGCATTAGTAATTCTGCGCGGGAGCATCTTTCTGGGTCCAACCTCTCCTTAAAAGCCGAAGAGCCACATTCTTCATGCACTGTTCCTCCTCATCCATATGCTGATGAGCACATGATGAAATATTTGTGTTAAAATACAAAAATCAACCGAAAAATTTACCATTTTTACCTGCCTTTAAAGCCTCCATATGTAATCATTTCCAAAGATATCTACTAAGATAATTTCTAAAGAAAAGAATATATCATTTTTGTAAAAGAAGCATACTTACTCCCCAAATGTCTTTTGATCCAGAAAAAGCCTCGTCTGATATTTCTGATTAAAATGGAGATTCAGGAAGGCACAAAATAAGGAAAGAATCCATATAAAGTCTGATTAAATGAAGAAGTGATAAATATTACACTGATCCATAACCACTTGTGTAATAACCATCTCAGACCCTAAGAAAGGTGACTACCAAGCTAGATGTTTGGTTAAAAAAAAGGAAAAAATTAAGCTTTTTGCTAGCTCAGGATGTCAATCACAGTTAAATTAGCCATAGGCAACGTTAAACAGCATCTTCTGATTCTATTCATGATTCTATGATTCTCTGATTCTGAGCTGTAATTCCTCCCGGCTGAAGAAATACATTTAATAAAGCCTGAGAAACCTCAAAGGGGCTTTATTAAAAATCTTCATGAGGGCTGAGGAGGGGGAAGGTAGATGGTGGCATGTGGATATCAGCCCTTCCTTAAGAGCAGTGACAGAAACGCCACATCTCCTGGGTAGACCTGACCTCCAAGCAGGGCAAGACATCTTTGGAGGATTTTCCCCAAAGAAAGAGGCAAGGAAGGAAGGCAGGAGAAAAAGAGGTGAGCCTGGGCCATGTTCTTTAACAAGAGTTTCTAGAGGAGGTATCATGAGTGCCGCACCATCTGTAACGCCATCCCAAGAGGCTTGGTCCTGGAACCACCGTAAAAGTTTATTGCAGCTGTGGAAACCAGAGCCAACCAAAAAAAAAAAAAAATCCCCCATTAACATCATCCCATCCAGCAAAGACACCCTTTGAAATCCTCTGGCTGGTTGGCAGCCATCCCTGGGCGCCTGCTTTATTATACGCCAGGGAACTCATTTTCTGATAAACAGAACTTGCCACTGGTTTTTAAAAAAGGGTGAGCGCAACAACTTCATCAGAGCAGCTGGCATTTTGATGACACTTCTCATAGCTCACCTCCACTGCCACGTCCTCCCTCTGATAGGAGAGGGAAGAGCAGCCACTTTTTATTTATTTATTTTGATAGGCAGCATTTTTCCGTAATCAAGTATTACATTTTAAGAAGCTGATTTTCTGAAGCATGAAATGGGTATATAAATACAATTCCATGACCTGTAACATCCAATTTCAGAATCTTTTATCGAGCAACAGCTATGTAACAGGAAACTAAAGATTCTCATTTCTTTGAAAGTGAAACGTAAATATTCAAAAGCATTAATCATGCAAAGTGAATTTGGGAACCTAACATTTATTTCTGATGTTTTGCTATATTTGAATAAATCCAAAATGCAATGTTGTTGGTTTTTTTTTCTTTTTTTTTTTTTTTAAAGCCTGGGCATGTGTATCAAATTGCTTTTTCACCCCCTTCCTTTCTGCATCCTGCACAGATATAAAAACCAGATCAAAGGCACCACTTATGCCCCATACCTGTGTTTGAGGAGGGCAGGATGGGGGGCACAGGAGGTGCGGAGATGCCGGGCACGGATTTTAGTGTCATGAAAGAGTCTGTGCCAGGGCTCAGAGCCCACCCTGGGCTCTATCTACACTTACCTCAATGCTTTTCTCCTAAATCAAAACACCTCTGTTTTTATAGTTCTTCCAATAAACTGTGCTTTGTTGGTGGCTTTGTTTTGGTTTTCTTTTTTTTTTTTTTTCCAGCTAAATGGTGCATTGCTTTTTCTCCATCTTCAGTCTCAAAGGAGCTTGTTTTTCCATGAACAAACTGGTTCCCCAGGCCTTTACTCCTTGGATTGCAGCGGTCTAACAGTCCCAGGCTGGTTGCATCCTTAAATAGAAGAAATAAGTACAAGTTATTTTTGTGTATCACCCCTCCTAAGCAGAGATGCTCATTTGCTAACCCATCATCTGAGCAACCTGGCCTGGTGGGAGGTGTCCCTGCCCATGGCAGGGGGTTGGAACTGGATGGTCTTCAAGGTCTCTTCCAACCTAAACCATCTTATGGTTCTATTCTCCTAGGAGAAGGCCAACCATGTGGGAGCTCAGTCACAGGCTGACCCAGACTACTAAATAGATCTAGAGTATCAATAATCACTTTTCTGGGGTCAAAACTTATCTCACACTCCAATTTTCTTTATCTAATGGCACTGCTGCTACTGGGCACCGCGAGAGAGGGAACAACACAGAGGGCAAAAGGTCTCCATCTCCTTAAACAAGTTTTATCAGCTAAAAAGTGTTTGTGAAACTGTATCCTCTAGCCCATTATGTAGCTTAATTGGCAAAGGAGAGTTACAGGGCACTGACCTAAGCGTCAGAATGAATGAGATCCGCAGGGTCCTGAGATGGGCTCAGCTTTGACACTCCTCATCAAGACAACACTGCACAGGTCGACATTTAAAAGACAAACAGTTATTTTTCTTTCATTATCCAGTATCTACCACTTTTTATGATTCTCTATGAGCATAACAGGCCAAACTTAACAAGGGAATGCTGGAAAGGTTGAGCTGGAGTTTAGTTTAATTGTCATCCCATTGAAAACTGAGTAGCAATAACCCCACTGGTTTCAATAGATTCCAATTTGACCCAACTGAATCCATGATGCAAAGCTGAAATAAAAAGAGACCGGGCCACCACCAGTATGGTGGTACTGGGGTAATACTCTCTCATCCAGGTAAGAGAGGGCAATGCAGCTGGTAAGGGGTCTGGAGCATGTGTCTTGTGAGGAGGGGCTGAGGGAGCTGGGGGTGTTCAGCTTGGAGAAAAGGAGGTTGAGGGGAGACCTTCTCGCTTTCTCCAACTCCTTGAAACCCGGGAGGGTCGGTCTCTTCTCCCAAGGAACAAGATGGGGAAAGAGGGAACAGCAACAAGTCGTACCAGGGGAGGTTTCAAATGGATATTAGGGAAAAATGTCTTCACCAAAAGGTTTGTCAAGCCTTGGAAGAGGCTGCCCAGGACAGCGGTGGAGTCACCATCCCTGGAGGTATTTATAAGATGGGTAGATGTGGTGCCAAGGGACCACTAAAGGTTTAGTGATGGACTTGGCAGTTTTAAGTCGATGCTTGGACTTAAAGGTCTTCTCCCACCTAAATGATTCTATGTTTCTATGAGAGGGACTTCATCCAGATGGGAAAAGCATGCACACTCACTCGCCCCCATGACAGAGTGTCCAGTTGGAGCTCCACCATATGCATAACAGAAACAATTTCTTCAAAAACACCGGTGGGGATGCCTGCGTGACAGTCACCTTTCCAGCCCCATGAATAATTGTCGAGCACCAGCTGTTGCACAACTCTCTGTACGGCCGTTGGATGAGCAGACCTGGAAGAGCTGATTATAGATGTTCTTCTTGAGGGGTGCAGTAATAGGAGAAAATGCTAATTGGGCAGGAAGCAAAGACACGTTGCCTCAGAAATGTGAGCTGCCACTTTAGATTTAGAATTATTGCAGCTCCCGGGAGAACAGGACTGTGCCCAGGAAAGGGTGAAGAAAAGCTTCCACTGCATGACAATTTGAGGAACTTTCTTCCTTTCATAAATCCTCTGCACATGTAGAAAAAATTGCATACAAAGGAATATTTCCATTGAGGTTCTGCAGAAGATATTGAGGGAAGAGAGACATAAAATCTTTTTGTTTGAAAAAGGAAAGGAGAGATTTATTTGGGCTCAATTAAAATTAATTAGCATAGCAATACCATTTTGACTTTGTCAGCTTTTGCCACAAATCTTATCATCTCTCTGGCTACCATGGAATATGAATTGCAAGAATTAGATGTGTGGGGTATAAACACAGCATTTTTTATTACCTTGGGGGATTAAACCTGTGGTGCTGTGTCTGGTAGGGAAAGGGTTAATTGTTCCCAGGACCTAGCAGGGACACAGGTATTCCATCCCATTTGAGCCACGCCCAGGGGGAGTGGCCTGAGCTAGCCGGGGAGGGGGAGGGACAGGAAGTGACATAAAAGGAGGAAGTCCTGCCCCTAGGGTAGAAGGAGTAGAGAGAGTAGTGTGGTTGGGTGTGCTCCTGGTGCTTTGGTAAGCGGTGGTATCGTGATGGTGGTTGTATACTCCTCTGTTCATGTTATTGTTGTTATTTCTTGTGGCCTTTGCTGTCTTGTTAAATTGCCTTTGTCTCAACCCACGAGTTTTAATTTCAATTTTCCCCTCCCGGCCACGCCGCTGGTGGGGGACTCTGATTTGTGCAAGTGGCTGCCACGTGGTCCTTTGTTCTCATCTGCCGCCAAAC
>BJBW01007761.1:0-14878 GCA_004320125.1 Scolopax mira
GTTTCTCCAGAAGAATCCTGTGGGAGACTGTATCAAAGTACATGTTGAACATGTACTCTAGAAAAATAAGCATATGAGTAAGAAACTACTCAGAAATAAAATGTCCATTTTGAATAGTATTAAAAATTCCTATTATGGCTCCAAACAGTAAATTCCCAAAATCTCAGAGATGGGGCCCATCTCCACGTAAGAATGCAATCCTATCAATTATAACCAGTAGAGGGTAACATTTAAGTCCACAGCTCTTCATAAACACCTCAAACTGTCTCTCAACACTATCATTTCCTTCAGGCACCATAAGGGTCACCAGTACAAACCAGGGAAATACTTGCTGCCTGCAGATTCTTTGAAATATCTCAAGGCACTACATTTGCTCAATGAATTTCCTTTCTGGTTATTTTTTAATCTGTGGGAAAAGAAAGCTGTCTTAAATATTTTGATATTAAGTATACAAAGTCTCTTTATTTGTGCCATTATAGCACACATAAAGCTTTAAAGTCTTTGCATTTATTTTTTTTTTAAACTACTAGGGGGAAAGAACCGCCACCAACTAGTTTTATGAGGCTGGCATGGTTTCAAAGCCAAAATTAATCAGAAAAAAAGCTTTGAATATAAGACACAATAACTTAGCCAGCCCTGTGAAAGTTTTGATAGATGCGGTCTTCTCTCAAGCCGTGAAATCCTACTGGAGAAATTTCAGCATGTCATACCCTTTTATAAAATATTCCCTTTTAAAAAAAGGCTCCCCAGGCCCAAATCTCTTTCGAGTGCTTTGAGAGCATCATCCGTGCTAAGTGTTATCATCTTCTCCATGCCTCAAACTCAAGCTACCTGAAGGTTATCTCAATGCAGCAAGAGGTACTTGGACATGAACACCAAACTGGAAGGCAAATGACTTCCCCAGGACGTACCTTAGGAAACTTTGTAGCAGGTTACATCAGGAGCAGCCAACTCCCCTGTTATAGTTTTGGGGAAAAAGCGTGCTTTCCTAAACAATGGGAGCCACTTCAGCGCTAAATTCCCTTCAAACGACAAAAATTAGCTCCATCCAATGAATAACCAAAGAGCAAGAGTTGGGTTCGTTTGTATTGATTTACCATCATGAATAATGAATCCTGACCTAGACCCACAGCAATCAGCCTAACCATTGCTGACACTGCACCATATATCTTTTCCCTGGGTCTTGCCTTAAAGTCTAGAGGCACTTGGAAAAGAGCAGAACTTGATTTTGATCACAAACGTCTTTGCACGATTCACTGCCACTTTTCACAGCCTCCTAAATTCTTCATTAGTTTGCAAAACGAACAATGGTAATTGCATTTTATTTTGTTCATTGCCTTGTTAACTTACTACAAGAGTATAAAAATGAACATTGACAGTCAGAGTTATATCCTGAGATCAAAGTCATACAGTTTCTCAAGGTATCAAGTTTTTTTTACACAAGTGAAATAAGGGCAAAAAATCTCTCTTCCCATTTATCTCTGAAGGAACCAACCTGAAAGCCTGTAGTTGTGCCCATGTTCAAATCCTGACTGAAATATTTTAATTACCAGACATTTTCTTTTCATTATGGTGTATCACTTCCAATTGCCATAATACAGAGGGGTAAGGGTAAATAATCTATTTTTTCAGGACCCCCTGAGAAGTTTGTCTTCATCTTAAATTAAGGAGGCCTGGCCTTCCCTTGCCTGCCATCTGGCACACTTTGCTGTGGCCCGGTGTGGCTAGAAAATCTCCCGTGGGCCTCTTGGAGACTTGCTTACTATTTGATCTGCTCAGAGCACAAATCCAAAGGGCAGCTCTTCTGCTTCCACAAGCACACAGGTTCAACCAACTCTTACAGAGTACAGAAAACTCGACAGAATTTGAGGAGCTTTACTCAAATACTAACATATAATAATAACCCAAATACCACCTAAACTACCTGCCTGAGCAAAGGAAAATAAAGTCAGTGACATGGACATCTTTCTTAAAACACTGAATGATCAGCCAAGGCAGCTGCTTATTCTGAGCTCTAAGTTGTCACTAAAGCCAAACCGGCAGAGGCCAGTGAAGCTGGGACATGGAACAGATAACGCTCAAAATGTACCTATGTAAGCCCTACGGGAACTTCCCCTGCCTAGAAATACATCCTCTTATTTTCAGACTGTGAAACCCAGCAAAAATAGTGATGGTAAACAGGAAATCAGGCAGCTTTCCAGAACATAAAATGCCCGTGCAGATCATATAGGCCCACACCTTCATGCAAAACATGAGAAACAAGAATAAGCCCCCCCCCCCCCGCAACAGGTTCAGCCAGTGGTTGCTACCCCCCTTACTGCCAGTGGTACCACTCCCTCTCTATTAAGCTGGCTGCCTGCAAATGCATGACCAAGCCTGTGGGTCAGCGGGGTTGACCCCATGGGAGAGCACAGGCTAATGCAGTTTTAAGCCAAGGGCAAGTCCCCGCAGTCATCTACCAAATTTGTGGAAAACTGGAAGAAACAAAGTTGACTGTCCCTGTGTCTGAGGCATTGCTGGCAGCTCCAACAGCCCAAGCCCATAAAAGACCAGCTGCTATCCCAGACTCCATGGAAAAGATCTGTGTCTGAGCTGACATTTGGCTTGGCCCTCATGAAAAAAGGCTGCCTTGATTAGGTTTGCAGTGACCAGAGCAGTCCTCTGAGACAGGGCAAGAAATAACATCTAAACCACGTGCACAGTAAAACGCATTGTACAACTCTTTGCTGGCAACTTGATAAGTAAGCTCTTAGGTTTTATTTTATTTCTTTCACATTGCTGTAAGAGACCTAGTGCACAAAGAAAGTATATATAAAAGAAGACTGAAAAGAGATTTAATCTGTAGCTCCCTTTTTCATAGGCTGATTTATCTCCTTTAGTGGAATGCAGCTTTTGCACTGTTAATGTCCATTGCAATAAAATTTCTGAGTAAGTCTATGAATTCTAAGGATGCAAATTGATTAGAGAGTGAAATAATGTAGCATTTGGCACAAAACCATCACAAAAATTAAACTAAATTAGAAAAGCACCCCAGAAATGGGCTATTTTGAAGGACATTCAAGCTGCCTAACACAATCTAGTCTGAATCTTTCCCTGAAAGAACACCACCTCCTAGCCCAAGAATATCATCCAGGTATTTGAATTTGCTTCCATCAGTATTCTCTTTGTCTTGGTAAAAGGCAAAAGAAAACTTCACAGGACCTTCTTCAACATAGTCATCAACAAAGTTGATACAAATGTTGATGCAAGAATTAAAGAGCTGCAAACAGACCCAGTCGTAAAAGAAACAAATATCAATTAAAGATTTTTTTCCATAGCTAAACAGAAGTTTTGAATAAGCATTTTTATTACCCTCTGGTTAAATTCTGTCTGTCTTAGAAATTATAGGAAGACTTTAAAAATAAAATAAAAATCACTGGACGGCATGTTTTTCTCTCTTTTTTTACTTTGGCTTTAAAATCTGTGGAGATTTGCGCAATCAATTTTTTCTTTTCACAGTTTTTTCAGGTGAGTTGCTGGGATTTTGTGAGGGGGCCACTTTGCAGATACCAACTGATTACTCTGAAATCCCTCCTCCGATCACTACAATTGACACAAGTTACAATCTGTCGTGCTGTTTTATAATTGAGAGATCTCATCACACCTACAGGGACAGAGACCTCAAAGAAAGACTCTTTGGAGACTTCTTCAGTGCCCCTATCTTCAGCAGATTCATTTCTAACCTATTTCTAAAGCCCGTATCAGAGAGTTTTCTTTAAACCCAATACAGAGATAACTATACTGTCAGAAAATACAAAGCAACTTTTCTATACTGAGGAGACTTGCATATGAAAAACACAGTGAAGAAAGTGAAAATACAGTCATATAGTCTATAAAATTAAGTTAAAGTGTATTAAATCCTCACACAAATGCTTTTTTATATGTGGAAGGCATGCTCAAGTTCAGGTGGTGCAACTTTCTGCCAAGGTAATGGATGGGATCCTTGTCTCTTGCTAGCCTACTATCTTTCAGGGAATTACAATTTCTAACATTGTAATTTCAGAAAGAATCATGGAATTCCCACAGCCCACTGTGCGAAAAAATTGCCCCATCTTTCTGTACCATGCTTGAAGAGCGGCTGGGTCAGGAGCCAAAACTTTGTTGCCCTCCCATGGCACAAAGCTCAGGGCAAGTTATCCCATCATCTACATGGCTTCCAGCTCCTATAGTTAACTGGAAAACAAGGAGAATATGCATGGTAAAAATAACAAAAAACTGATTTTTTTCAAATGAAAGCTGTTTTCCCTTCCCATGCCTTGGCTCCACTTTTGACAAGAAAACAGCAAGAAGGAAGAGTTAAAAATCTCAGTGCCCACAGAAGTTTCATTTTTGAAGTCTGATTCGAGGTTCTTTCTAACAAAATCTGACTCGCCAATTCTCACCTACACGCCGCCACTTCAAAGGATACCTTCTGGAAAAAAGTACAACCACAAAACCTAACAGAAATACACTTTGTTTGGAGTAATTTCCTGAAAAAGCAACAAAAAACATTTATTCTACTTTCAAAATGCAACATAACCTGGCAAAGGTCAGTGATTGGCGGATGAGGTTTAAAAAGCGTAAGAGCAATATTCAACCAGAGAAAAACACATGATGCCAGAAACATCTCTGTCCAAGAAATGCCAGTTTTTAGAAACACACAAAACTATAAATTGCAAAGATCTTCAAGGAAAAGTGAAATGAAACACTTTCTTAACAAACCCAAAATCTGAACCAAAAGAAGGCTTCATAAGAATCTTTGCTTTTTAAAAAGAAAAAAATGTTTCATTGAAAGCATCTGAAGGGGGGGGTAGAATCAACCAGGTGTATAGTCCTTATTTTTATCTTGGTCATTAAGACCAAGATCACTTGATCAGCTTGAAGCACATGAACTGAGCTATTTTGGAGATGCTGAGCCACATCTCACTTGGCAGAGCTGCCTCCTACCCCCACCAGCTCCCTCTGGCAGACCTCTAGCTGGGAAAAGTTTGAAAGCTTTTCCCTATACTCTTTAGCTGAGGACCATGGAGAACATTTTGTAGCAAATAAATAAAATCAGTATCGGAAAATGCTGCCTGCATCATAGTGCAATATTTTTTCCCAGCTGCTCAGCATCAAAGTGCATCCGCTAAAAAAAGAGATCTTGCCCTTGCTTAATGTGACCACCCTGAGCCTTTAATTGACCGATTTTTGTGGTTACTCTCTGTCCTCTCACAGGATCTAAGAAAATGATCAAATCTACTGCTTTTGATAAATATTTCTTACCCACTCTGGCAAGGACAAAAGTTAAGTGCTTGAAAGAAAAAGATTATCCTCTCCTCATTAGATGACACCACTACAGTGTTTTCTCACTGTTTGTCTTTCCATAAGGCCTCGCTCTCTGCCTTCGGAAAACACTTTTAAATGACACCTTCTCTGCAATTACTAGGTCCTTGATTTATATTGTTTCGTGCGACTTGACCCTGACAAAGGAATATTTTATAAAGCAAGAGAAATCCCACTTGTCACACCTGTCTGTGGGCCCTGGGGTGGCCAATAGCTCAGATGTCACTCCCAGCCTTCGCAGAATGAATAGTGATACCCAAACAGTCAGAGATCAGAAACACAAGGAGTTATCCTAGATGTTGGTGTTTCAGGTGAAGGGCAATACAATTTACTATTTGCTTGCAATTATTGCCGCACGATTCAGGTAGCTCGCAGTTCCTCATTGCTTCTATCAACTGTTTTCCAAAAAAACCAACACATCTGCTGGTGGGGCTTGAAAAATTGCAACAGACTGGATGCAGGTGTCTGTTTAGCTGTTTAGCTACCAGCCTGTCACTAAAGCTAAATGGATTTTAACTGGCTCAGTCACAGCCAGAGGCGTTGAAAAGGAAAAGGTATCTAAAGGCACAATGGAAATTAATGGAGAAATTCCCCCAGATGGCTCCAACGCCATTTTCAGTGATGAAAGCAGCCCTGGACTGCAGCCACGCACCACATCAGTCCTTATCATAACCATGAAATGGGATGGAGCAAAGTACATCACCTCGCTCTGCACTCGCCTTTATTCTGGCACCTCTACATATTTATTGAAACTGATAGACCAGGTACTGCACTTCTGCAGCTGTATGGCCAGCTTTATCGTACTTCTCCACACAGGGGGGATGCTAATAATTAGGATCCTTCCAGATTTTGAAAATAATTATGACTCCCTAGCATACAGGACTAACGATAGCTTTAAAGAAACAGCTGTCAGCTTCTACTCCTATACTAGGGATAAGTTTACTCTACTGAAACCTGGTGTTGGCTGAATCACACAAATAATAGGTAAGTGGCAGAGAAGTTCGAAGTTCAGAGGAAGCCCTGTGTTTCAGATGCTTACCTGAATTACCCTGGCCTCTTGTGTCTGCTGAGTTGCAGCAGAAGCTCTGCACAAGCCATCTGTGATACATTTCTGGTACTCCAGATACTTTTACTATACTTGTAATATTATACTGTATTTTTGACAGGTACAGATGAGGAAAAACAACCCTCCACTTCAGCCTATTGCTGTCTGCTGTAGTTCTCCTAGAAAGTATTTATTACCTGTACTGCAACAGCGGTTGGGACCAACTTCTACCCGAGGAAAAATAATGGGAGGAGTAAGGTTTAATTAAACATTTCTGAACCTTTCAAAAAGGCTGTGGTCCCCCCTTCAGCAGGAGGCAGTGCTTTGGGACAGAATGGACTGCATCTCTCCTGCTAACAAGCTGGTTTTCAGCTCTATTTAGCAAGTGAGTTAATTTTCCTAAAGCATTCAGCTATGCAGCAGCACAGGCACTTTCTCACACGGCATGTTGTTCTAACACATCAGAACTCTTGTTTTTAAAATCTCATTAAACACATATTCAGCTGTCAGACATTAGCACACATTACAAAAATGAAATTGATGGTTGAGACTGAAAATCCAGCCGGATGTGCTGTCCCTAATTTACCCCAGCTATTTCAGCAGACTCTCTGGAGTGTGTGATCTGTTACAGTGTATTCACTGTAATACTGAAACACAAAACGGATGAGTCAAAGACAGAATGTCAGGTCAAATTTTTCAGGCTTAACTCAGGATTTAATGGCATTTAGAGATTTAAGCCAGACTATTACATCTGCCTTTAAGGTAATCTCCTCATGTGGGAGGGAGTATATATGTCCAACACTCAGGTACACCTGTTAAACTTCTCTGTTATAAACCATTGCTCAATACAGCTGCTGTAAGACCCCTCTTTTACTCATTTCTTACCGATTGCAGCTAAACAATCAGTTTAGACTGTAACTCAGGAAGCACATGCTTCCCTTATACCTCCCCTCCTACCACTCACATTAACATGTTCACCTATAATAAAAATAAACACTTAATAAAAAAATAGAAAAATAAGCCCTGTTTTTTTCCCCCACAATATCGCAAGTTCATGACTCTCAGACCAAGGACTATTTGGTGTAGCCAGCAGAGCACCAGCCTGGACATCACCTGCCAGTTGGTCTGCACATCTCGGGCTCTTCTCTCACTATTCCCCAACCTCTCCAACTCCCTGGACCATTTGCACTGAAACACCACAGAGCAGAACACCCTCTTCCAAAATAAAGTTTCCTGTAATTATACTCAGTTGAGGCTCTTTGGACTGTATGATTATACAAATACTGTACAAACACTTACAGACCAAATGTATTACTTTGTGCATTTTTTTCAAAATTAAGAATCCAAATTTTCCCACCTGAAGAGAATTATCTCACTTGTTCTAATAAAATTCTTAGAAAGAAAAGTCTGAGCGTTCTTTGGCTGTTTAGACCAACTAGTTCAGTAAAAAGTTAAATTTCTGCTCTCAATGTTGAAATAGACTTTGAATTAAGTACTTGTTGCAGCAAGAGGAAGTTAGGTTTGGTTTTGTCATCAGATTTGAGATCAAGAAGAGATGAGATGCTCTAGGATGAAAGGCAGAAATGCTAGATAAAAGACTGAAACCCAAAGAAGATTCAAAATAACTGCACAAAGGTGCTGGTAGAAAAGCATGGATAACTCCGTGGTGCCAGGCTTGGTTCCTTGAGCTGGAGGCAAACACCAGAAAGAGCCTGAGGGTGGGTAATACAGTGCTGGTTGGCATGATCCCTCCACCTTGCTGTCAGTACTGCCTCTGCCTAACCCTAATCCAACATTTACAGGGCTTGTGCAGGATTTCTAGCTGCAGCCCTTCCTTGCCCTTTGGCAGCTCAACCTGAGCAATACTTTCATTGCAGGTCTCAACTTCCTCCATTTTGGGAAACTTAACCCGAACCACACATGAGCCCTGAGATGCGACTCAGCCCCTCACATGTCCCAGCAAATGACTCTGCTTTGTTCTGTGGAAGCCCCTTCTCATCCTTCTCCTGTGCTGGGCCTTGGTGGCCTCTGCTCAGAGCCCCAGCGAATTGAGGCTCTTTCACAGATGCTGCTGTGTTACCCCCACCACCACTGCTACACCACAAATCAGTAGACACTTTCTCTCTGGTCCAGCCTTTACTCCAACATTATTTTTTGGTTGGCTTAAACAAATCCAGCCTGGTTGCATGTAGGATGCTGTAGATGCAATTATGTAGAGCTCTATTACATCAGTGATAAAACATTTTCTAAGCCCAAATTTATAAACCGACTGCAGCACAAATGTCTTTTAATCACTGAATATTCTTCTCATGGAGAATACTCTCAATTTGGGGGGGTGTTGTTTTAAAGTTCATTTTTCAATTTACAAGCCCCCTACCTACTTTTCATCAGGATCACATCAGGGACACCCTCGGATAATCAGGCAGAAATGGGTTTCAGCATAGGCAGGGCTCTGACAACCTGTGGGAAGTAGGCTAAAATCCATAATAACCACAAAAAACAAATGCAAATCAAGGTAAATCAACAAAAATCATAATAGAAAAAGTGCAGATTAAAGATAATCAGATAGCAGAGAAACAATTTCACACCAATGAAAGAAAGAAGGGAAAGAGAAAACCGACCCTCAACCTTAAAAGACTCAATTCAGTTCCCGTGGGTCCAGTACCGTCACTGCTGACACAGATCTAAACCCTTCCTCAGTCTGGAATAAAACACACCAAAATTGCTTTCTGAGGTCTCCAGCCCATCCAAGGCAGCTCCAGCAGCAGATGGGTGCTCACAGAAAGCTGAAGTGGGATGCTCCAGATAAAGTTCAGGGATTACTGGGTCTGAAACATCTTGCAAGTATTTTTTCCATCCTTTGATTTTTATTGTGTCGTAAACCTGTTGTTCTGGAATAACCACCAAAAACTTCCCTTGTAAGACACTTCAACATTGACTTTTTTGTGCGTCTGTAACTTTTCTTGTGTTTCATTGGCAACGTTGGTAAATTCAGCGGAAATGTCTAAGGTGCTTCAAAAAAAAAAAAAAAGCAGTTGAGCTGTCAAAAAATCAGCCCACACTGTATTTCTTGCAAAACCCCGCTAGCAGATAGAACAACATGCCTAAGAGCCTAGTAATTTGAATTTAACTGAAGTTATTAAACAAACAGCTTCACAGCACCCAAATACTCTAACTTATAAGCAAACAAACATTATAGAATTAACAAAGAGGTGCCAATCTAATTAAAATCAATCTACAGATACCTCTAAACACTGAGAGAGTCTGATTAGTAGCTGTTTTAGTAGCTGCTTAAGCAAATTGTGGAGGAGTAATAATTCTGATCTTGTCACTTGACAGAAAGATTTTTCTCACCTTCAAAACATTCTGTCAGCCTCCATTTATTTAAAGTTCACATTTTAAAACAAACCATCATCTTCTGTGCCATAATTCCTTCTAAATAGTGGGTTTTAGAAAACACATGTTATGGTAGTGACTGCTTCTTGTGCATCGTTATACACTGGTGAGGCTGCACAAAGGGTTCTTCTTGATGGAGGAAGGATCCAGTGGTGCTCAAAGCTACCTCAACAGACCTGCCCTGCACTCCAGCATAAGTTTTCTCAAAAACACTGGCTGCTTCATTGCAAAGGAATTGATTACAAATGGGGCCCTCTGTAAAATCTTTGACAGGGTGTAGTTATCCAGACCTCCCACATCTTTTCTTTTCTCCCATCAGCTTGAGTGGCGTGTTAATGAATCCCTGTTGCAAAATAAATAGCAATTTTTCAAGAGGCTTTTGCAAATATTTGGGGCAGGAACGGGGGAGGTGGAAGATACTTAAAAACACAGCAGAATGTTTCCTTCCCTCCTGATGTTCGTTGGTCCCCCCTGTAAACTGCCCACCTTCCTCATTCAGGCAGGTGGTCCCTCTCCTGCACCCTGAACTTCACCGGTCCAAGAGCCTTTTGGGGTGCTCTGCTCTTTCATCTCTCTTGAGTGTTAGTCACCATCTGTGAAATGAGCAATGCCAGACACCTACTATGGGGCTATAGGAAAAGAAAATCCTGTAGGTGCTCCAGTTGGGCACTAACTGACCAGGGAGACACCTAGATAAACAAACACACAAAAAGTGAAAGGGAATTAATCTCCTAAGATGCTCTGAACCATTTCTATACACTCTTTATGTATGTAAAAGGCAGTGCCTGGCTGAAGAACTACAGCACCTGAACACATTTGGGTAATTGGGAAAATAGGATATGTCACACCTTAAATAAAATGAGGGGTTTTTTTCCCCAGGTTCTTTCCAGTGGTTTCAAGAACAACAGTTGCCAAAGGGAGAGAAGACGAGAGGCCAAAAAACATAGAGATCCGAGAGAAGAATGAAATGGGGGCTGAGAGATAACACTTTCAGAAGGAAAAACAATTTTTCAATTGTCCAGGCTGGGAGAAAACTGGCTGCTGCACAGAGATGCTCTGTATGTCAAGAGGAAAATTATGAGCCCCAGGCAAATTTCTAGACACCTTGAAGATCAGTAGATCCTGAAAACTTCCAAGAGAAGTGAAGAAGCTGAGATTGAGCATGGGGTGTTTCATCCCTTGCATGACCTGTGTATTTCATGACTAGTCTGAGACAGATTATAATATATTAACACCCTCCTTTGGCAAAAGCACTGAAAGGAACAAAACTGAAAAGAACAAAAACTGAAACAGGAGACAGAGGTTGTGCTAGATCCTCCTCAAAACCAAGAAATCACTTAGAAAATCCTCCTCAAAACACAGCAGCCTCAGGATCATCTGCTCTAGACCATCTGGAGATTTCACAGGGCCCAGGTGATACACCTGGGATCTTCTGAGGCTGAGAAGACACTGGAATGCATGAGACCCCTCAGTGCTCAGGTATCCTTCCCACTCCACAAAGCAACAACTTACTGCCTAGAAGGTTTGAGGTAGAGGAGACGACAGAGCTCCTCCAGCGCATAGACCTGCTCTCACCCCTAAAATTATGTGCTTGTATTTGAACTGCTTTATTTCTTACTGCTTTATAATACCCAGAGGACCACTGTCCCCGGTGAGGTGCCTCTGGAGATGCCCAGCTCTCCCCACCTCCTCCTTCCCTCAGCCAAGCCCAAAGGTAGCAACAGCAGAATGTGCAAACTCAGGCTGTGCAAGGACATCTGCAGTCCCAAACAATACCCAGCCGAACAAATCACTCACTGTTGCTCTTTTAGGCACGGAGTGGGAAAATGAAGTCTAGAGGCTCAATCTGTGGGTGCCGCCCCTCCCCTGCAAATGGCACAGCTGCTGCAATGCATTTGTTTTTAGAAAGAGGGGAGAAAGGGTTTTTTTCAGTATCCAATTCACAGAGCTTTGCTTTTCCCTTTTTTTTCCTTCCTAATGTGAAAAGTGCTTTGTGAATGGGCCAGCTAAAATTATTTATAATGAGCTAATTTCCATAAAATTGGGCTAATTAATTTCCATGCTGCCTGATGAAAATTGCTAACATTGGCTTTTTACTGACAATTGAGGTCCTGCAGGCAGTCTCACACCCATCTGACTAGAAGGAGGTCCAGGCTGGATCCTCAGCTAGTGTAAATCAGCAGATAGCTACTAAAACAAACAGAGCAGTATGTGCATTTATACAGGAAAAAAAAATTGTTTGGGATGCTTTACAATTTATATAGGGGTTACTGTGTGTCATCTTCGATTAAATGCATATATAAATAGAGAGGCACAATGGAAAGTTTGTTCTTCAAGCTCCTGAAAGGCAAGCAAAGACTCAGCTCAAGTAAAACATATTTGCCCTCTGCTAGATTTAGGGGAAATATCAGTCGTGGTGGAGCAGTCAACCAGAAAGCGACAGGAGGGGCTGCTCAAAGGGAAAATGAAAAATAACCTTACAGAAATGCTTCAGTGCCTTGGGGTTTCACAAGCAGCCAAGGGATATGTGTGCTCCTAACTGATTTGCAATTGAAAATTGCCAATAAAGGGATTAATATTACTCTTTTAAAAAACCATCTCACACAGTATTAGTGGACACAAGTCCAGCTATAGCTAGTCCTGCTGAGAACAGCTGACTTTGCAAAACACATGGACGATGTCTTACTTACTTATCAATGGGTATAATCAAAGGCAGTATTTGGCTGAAGAAAGTGCTCCTTGTAGCATCTTTGTGTTGCGGGCTACACTTTGATAATATTTTCTAAATCATGTTAAGCTTTAAGTCCCTAAGCCCACACGCCACCAAAGGCAACTCCTGTTGGCTTTTAGAAAGGCATTAGTGAGTTGTAACATAGGCTTGAGATGGTTCTTGGACTCCTAAGAAATACTCTATTGATATTCTTGTATTATTCCCATCTGAGCTCTTTCCTTTAAACTTAGAGGTGTAAGTTTGTGACTGTCACACTTCCTGTAATGTCAACATCCACACCTCTGGTGTCCCTGACAACACAAGACCTTCTTTTCCAGGTAGGAGGAAATGCAACTCCATGACTCCTGAATTATTTGACATCCAAGACTTATCCCAATCTCTGACAACTGATGGAAACTCTTTTAGAACTCCTTTAAAGGCTTCATTTCTATGCTGCCTTTGTGCTCCCTATTAGTTGAACATGCGTACTAGGCACAACTGCAGTATAGATTTATGTGAATATATATAATATATCTAAAACCTTGATATATGTCAAGCTAATATCTCCTTCTCCTTTATTTCCACTCCTGGCCTTATAGAAGCACTTTATTCTACTGAAATATTAATTATGATATTTCTTTCCTTGATGTGCCAACATTTGTCTTTTGCTTCTATTTACTGCTTCATAAGACAGTCAATAACACTGTTTCCACTCCCAGACAATTTGAATGGATGACTTGCAAGAAAAGAAAAGAAATTAAAAATGTGTATGGTGCTGGGGAGGAGGGCACGAATATTAGGCCATACTTGTTCTAGATGACATTTTCCAAAGGAGTTCTTCTAATTGCTTTTTACTCTTTAATTCAGCGAGGTATAGTCTCAGTGTGGCTTTGATGTCAATAGCAAAATGAATGCTCTTTTAGAGAGGGAAAACAGCTGTGTGTTTGTATTTCTGCCTCAGTATATAAACTCCCTGGCTGAGGTTTTAAGCTCTATGTATGGATCAATGGCAAGGAAAAATATCTGGAACATAGTGGCACTAGGAAGAAGAAAACATTTTGATTGTCCTTAACTGCAAAGAAAGTCTCTGTGAATGCAGCTATGACAGGCAAAACCCCCAAAGATTTTCAGTATGACTCTAGGTAAAGTCTTGAAAGTTTTCAGGATCTATAATAGCCCACAGCCCTGTCTTTCCTGTGGGGCATTTGGGGTGGAGTTGGGATGATGGTGCCACAGGTGAGTGCATACACAGAACAAGCAGTGAGGTTACAGACAGAGGAGATGGGCACAACTCCATCCACCCCTCTACCTGACTGGGATTTAATTCCCTTTTACAAATGGCATTCAAGTACTTCTGAACAGGTCGGTCCTGGCTCCTGTAAAAGGTAAAACCCCAGATTTAAATGCACTAGTAGTCAGAAAAGCATGTAAAAGATTAGGAGGATTAAAGGGAGATTGCTGTACTCCAGACAGATGCTGTAATACTATGTGTAAGGGCAATCTGGGTCTACGTGGGATATTGTGTTCACAACTAGAAAGGACAAAGCCAAAATAAGGAAAGCCATAGACAGAAAGGTGACCATTGAAACGAAGAGGAGAAATGATAAAATATTTCCATAACTAAGTGGTGGGAAGAAGAGAGATTGCAAAATTTTGCTCAGTCTCCTTCCAAACAAATAGACATCACTGAAAAGATGCAAAAGCCACCAAATTTCAACCTGATAAATGGACATAAAAAATCCATTCCAATGCACAGTTAGCTGTGGGTCTCGCCATTTTATGGTACCATTAGATTCATGCATTTAGAGAAGGATTTCAGCAGGATTCCAGAGCTGAAAAGATAACAAGAGTATTCTCAGGTACAACAGCAAATCCTTTAAAGGTGCAAATACAATCCCTCCAGCCTGGAGCACAGAATTGTGCCTGCAACCAAGGCTGAGAAGGAACTTTGCCCGCAGGGAAGAATTCACTGCACCAACACACAGCAGACCTATGGGTTCCTGCCCAGTCCAACCCCATGGGGTCTGCTACACTGGGCTGGCAGCCTCTTGAGAACCACCTTTCCTCTGCTGCTGTTTCCCACAAGAAACAGCTTACAACCAACCTCTTCTGTTATCAATTCCATATTTCACTTCCTATGTTTGGCCCCAAATCACAAATTTAGAGGGTAAAGAAATGAATGATGAATATTTTAAAAATAAACAAGTTGAATCCTCTAGAAAAAATCCACTCAAGTTTTGAGCAACGACTCCAGGTGGATTAACACAAATACTCTTATCAGCTGAAACAGCTGCAATCATAGAATCATAGAATTGTCTAGGTTGGAAGAGACCCTTGGTTGGACACGAGTCCAACCATCTACCCTACTCTACAAAGTCATCCCC
>BJBW01007762.1:1095-25207 GCA_004320125.1 Scolopax mira
GGCAGCCCCTCTGCTGTTCAGCCAAAAATCCAGTAACTTCCCATGAGAAACTATTTTCTTGGGGAAAAAATTCTGAGCAGGTGTAGGGAGAGTTTCTCTGCAAGTGAGCAGAGAAATGATGCTCGTGTTGGAGCACTGCTGGCAGGACTCAATTCTTTTTGCTTACTGGAGACACAATGATATGCTGTTCTGCCTCTTCTCCTCTTGTGATGCGTTCTGGGGGATGTCTTTTTAATGGTAATGGCCAGACATCATAAGATGAGCCTTGAGATGAGATGGCTTTTATACACTCTTACCTGCATTACAGATGTGATACTTGTGGTATGAGTTGGTCAGAGTTATTCTTGATAGAGTTTAGTTGTTATTTCAGCTTCAGTGCATTTTAATCATGCTGCTTCTGTCACACACAGTGAATATTTCCATTCTTTACTCGGATAGCTTTTTCTTTGTGGCTCTCTGTGGCAGAAATGAAGCAAAAATTACTTCAGTTCATCTGTAAGTTTGTGTGTTTCTGCTCTTCACCAAAAGCATAGTATTTAAAAATCCAAGTCAATTTGGGGAACAATTATTATTACCCTAGCTAGTAAGATTCTGCAATGCCTGTAAAACTTAAGTCTGCTAGAGAGTTTATAGGCTGGAAGAACATTTAATAGCAGGAAGGGAACCTGTACAGGGAATTGTATTTTTTTAAGGCCAGTTGCTGGAAGGGATTGCAGTTTCCAGCCCCGTCAGAACAATAGAGGGTAATTTTAAGCAGAGCAGCCAGAAATCTGAATAGGATCAGAAGTGATCAGGTTGGGGTCTGGTCTAAAATTCTCCTCCTGATTCTCTCTCTGATGTAAATTTTAGTCTGGGGGAAGTACTTCACTCTGTCTCCAGCTTCAGCTTTCCTGAAGGTGGTAACGCTTGCAGTGATTAAGAAGATGAATATTGTGCTAATGCAAACGGGGTGTTGGTTTGGGGTATTTTATTTTTTGGGTGTTTGTGTGGCGCTTTTTTTTTCTTCTCCCAGATTTAGAAAGTCTATAAAGTAGTTTTATCTTTTAGCATTTTCTCAGAAAACTGATCTATGTAAGAGATTGCGTCAGTAGCCTGCCCTCTATAGGGTTGATATGCTCGTTCTTGTTATTGGTACTTCTATTTCTTTTGCCAGTGTACAACAAACTAAACTGTGCTCGTGTAAACAGAGAATGAATTCTGCTGAAGATGAAAATGGGGAAGAGAAGGTTGTGAAATGTGTCAATGGAGGATATTCTCAAATAATAATCCCAATACTCTACTCTGCAGTTTCCTGGGTGGCAGGGACCACAGAGGTAGCAGCAGGCTTCCTTCCTGGGCAGGGAAGAAAAACACCCAACTTTTACCTCTGTGGGGTCCCATCAGGGGCTTAAGTGGAAATTTCTGAGTGAGCCAGTCACAGAAGGCAGTGATGATTCAGAATTTAAAAAAAAAACCAAGAACAGAACTCCAAACCCAAGAGGCAAAAAGTCTGTATGGAGAAGATGAGAGGAGCTTTTCTAGCCTGTGTAACATGCCTAAGGCTTTGCTGTCCTGGAGGACTCTGAAAGTGGGCTGCAAATAATGCATTAAACATTTGCAAAATAGTAAACCTAAAAAGGTAAATAGCTGATGAGGTCTGGATATCTGTTTTGGCAGGGCTCAAACTGGCAGTGTCAACCAGAAGGAAAATACAGCTCCAAAGGGAGATCAGGTGTGCCACTGTGCACTCTGCCTGCCTCAAATTCCTCCTCACCTCCACTTCCTACGGGAGTGTCATTTTGGCGTCACCTCCTTGAAATCTCCAGCTGTTTTCACTGATCTTGCCCTTTCCCCTTTAGGTTTACCTTTTTATTAAGTCATAAAAGTGGCTTAAATTCTCCGCCTGCTGTGAAGGTGAAGAATTGAGATGAAATCCCAGTTGAGGGAACTGGTTCTTGAGGGAAGCAGCTGGAGTGGATGTGCTTTATGGAGAGGGACTGACCTGCCATGTTAGACAGGGCAAGAGTAAGGGGAGTTCCAGTGAGGACAGCTGAATCACATAGATACAAATACAGTAAGAATAGGATGTAAAGTATATTTCATGGAAAAATTCTCTATGGATGAGAAATGAAAGAGTCCAGTTTAGCCTTGTGTTCCTTAGCAGGATGGCTTTCTGTTGTATGGCTTTCCATTTGGATGGCTTTCTTGGGGTGGGACCCCATGACACAATCATTCCTCTTTAGCCCTGTAGATCGTACTGTTACTTTAATGTTTTCATTGTGTGTCTCTTGTCTCCTATGAATAACTACCCACAGGCTATCTTGAACTCTTCTGAATTGGAGGCAAAGTTATAATATTTTTCATATTGAAAGGAGATTGTTTTCATTGCAACAGGCTTTCTATTTATTGACATATATACATTAAATAAAGTGAGTCTTGGTATGTAAAAATTCTTTGGAGGATTACTCTGTATAGTTGAAACTTATAATTCTCTAATAATGATATGCTTGAAACATCAGTTCGAAGAATTTTCTGCATGCAATTTTACTATTAGTCTGGAAGATATTTTATATATATATTCTTTGTGCATGGGCTCCCTCTGGAGCTTTATATTATAAAAAACTCCAAACCTTAAAGTACTTTTAAAGGTTCCAGTCAAAAGCATCAAGCAGGCAAATGAAATAAGGGTATTGTTTCTGTCATTGCAGCATTGAGTACAAATCTGTTCTTCATGTATGTTTGATACATATCCAGAGTTTCTCCATGTTATACCAGCTGAGGAAAGGAGCCATTAGAATTAATGTCTAGTTGGACATAAAAAGAGCCTTGTGTGAAAACTATGCCATGCAGCACAAGAATAATTAATTACAGTACTCTGAAGATGCAAAGTGCCATGTAAATCCCAGGCATTCATCACAACATTTATAGTCTGATGGCTAATAACAGATTTGATTTTGCTTTCAATGAACCATCATCAAAGGAAATTTTGTTCCTCTGAATATTTTCACTATTTTCCGTATGTGTTTTATTAGAGTGTGAGCACACAGAAAGGAAAAAACATTTAATTTATTAAAATCAGACTTTGACAGTATTGGTGCAGACACTTTCATTGCCTTTTCCCTGAGAAATTCCTGATGATCTCAGACAGAATTACATGTCTGAAACCTATTTTGATGATGCTGAGACATTATGTTATTACTGTTTGAAGAGTTTACAAATAACTTTTTCTGAGGAGTGTTTTATCTTAATTTTCATAAAATAGGAGGTTAAAGTGCTTTAATCAGCTGCATTTCCTTTTTGTTAAGGAGGGATTCTTATTGATATCGCTAACCAAATACAGATTATGTTTATATTTATTATTATATTTATCAGTGATCTATAAGCTGTGCTGCCTTGACATGAGCAGAACCGCAGTTTTGTCCAAAAAAACCACCACAAAACTCCACAAAACTTTTGTGTTAGTAGCAGAAGGTCTTTTGTCCTTGGGGAGTGACCCACAGAGCAGCGAGCACTGTTCCGTGTGTGAGGATCCCTCATCCCGGTCTGTTGTTCAGGACCCCTTCACATCTTATCTTATGGTCCATTTTCCTCTTGGAAAACATTTGCCTGGGAGACTTTTCTGAGGTGAGAGCACCACGGATGTTTATACAATTCAGTTTCTTTCTCTGAAGCAGTGGCTCTCTGCTCCAAGTATATATTCTCTTACACTAACATTCAGCTTCCTCCTTTGTGCATTTTATTTTTGCACCTCTTTCCTGTGAGGGCAGGTTGCTAGTGGTTATGATAATTTTGCAGTTTATTTTAAATTATTAGCTGGTTAGGCTAATGATATACGGATTTTTAAAAAATACTAGAGCCATTATCCTCAAGACTATTATAAGTGGAGTGACTTCTTCAGTTAATAACTCATATTTTTTCATTTTTTAATTTGTAAGTTAAACATGCCATTTTCACTTTTAACATTTACTGCTTCTTGGAAAATTTTAATTTCTCAGCATTGTCTTAGCTCACTGTGCACACTGTGTGACTTAAAGGACACTGGTAAGCAGGGCATTGCACACATTGTTCCAAATCACTGCCCTTGAAAGTGGACACATTGAACTTCAGCGGTAAAAGAAAAAAAGTAAGAGAAACAGCAAGGTCCAGTGGGGAAAATTGTTGTATTGAGTTTTGCGGCCATGGTCCTACCTCAGGAACAAAGTCTTTTGAGACTGATAAAATGTGGATTTCCTTTTAGGCAAAGTCTTTCAATTGCGGTCAGGTTTGGGACACGGTGCATGCAGGCATTTCTGCATCATGTTTCCTCTCCTGGATACAGTCGCTTTTCTCAGATGGTGGGAAATGGTGAAAGGGGCTTCATCCAGGCAGCAGCTGTACAGCCGAGGTCCTGTGCAACTGGTGCTTTGGATGTAGAAAGCAAAGAGCCTTTTCCAGGTGAGCACAGAGGTGCAGCAGAAGTTGGATTGCAGTAGAGGTGCGAGGGTGAAAGGGGCAGGTACAGGATCAGCAATATTAGTAAATGAATCTTCTGGGCATCTAGCCAGATCCCATAAATTGGAAAAGGTATTATTTTACCTTGGTGACAGCCTCAACAGCTTGGGGCAAGGCAGATACTGCCAACACTCCGAGTTTTCCCCTTCTCTGCTTTGCTGAATGGATCTCCAGTGGTTTATGACCAGATGAAACCCAAGGTTTGCCTTGGTCCTACGCTGCTGATGGGGACTTTTTTCCTTTGTCTGCTAGAGGTGCTAATGATGCTGCACAAAACAGGCAGGAGAACCCAGGTGGTTTTGCAGGAATGGGAAATAATATTCTGGGATGACTCTGAAAGGACAAGAAAGGCAAGGGAGGAATGAAGAGTTCTAATCAAGAGTCATTTAGAGGAGTTGAGGGATATGGTGTAGGGGAGAACTTTGTAGAGTAGGGTAAATGGTTGGACTTGGTCCCAAGGGTCTTTTCCAACTGAAATGATTTTATGATTCTATGAATGTAATTGTGTGGGCTCAGCTTTTTACTATTTGCAGTGTGAGATTGTGATCTCACTTTTTTGAAACTCAGGCTTCTTAAGCAAAGCCAGTGAATTGAATGTTCATGTTAGCTCAGGCTTAGTCCCTCAAAGGCTGAGGCACTTGGGTCTTTTTAGTGTGGAGAAGAGAAGACTGATAAGGGGGTCTGATCAATGCCTATAAATACTTAAAAGGCAGGTATCAGGAATCTTTTTTCACTGGTGCTCAATGACAAGACAAGAGGTAATGGGAACACACTTGAACATGGGAAGCTTCATCTAAACAGGAGGAGGAAGTTCTTTCTTGTGAGGGTGGCAGAGCCCTGGAAGAGGCTGCCCAGAGAGGTGATGGAGTCTCCTTCTCTGGAGACATTCCAAACCCACCTGGACCTGCTCTGGGTGGCCCTGCTTTGGCAGGGGGTTGGACTAGATGATCTCCAGAGGTCCCTTCCAACCCATAACATTCTATGATTCTGTGTTTTTTTGCGGACTGGTTAAATAAGGACAGTGTTTGTAGCTTTTCATTTAGTTCCCTAAAACCCCGCTGAAAACTAACTTAAAGCTGTGAGATCATGCTGCTTCTGCTGCTATGCCTTTTTTTTCCTCTCCCTCCCAATTAACTTTGTGACTTGGTTAATTGTAAGGTGATTTGATAAAGGGACAGAAGTTTCAAAAATAATGACATCCCATTAGTTTCATGGGAGTAGGTGGCTGATGGGAGAAGATGAGGGTGCCATGCATATCCCACAATGGTGAAAGGTTTGAAAAATCTGTAGAGAGCACAGAGATAGTCTGGGACTGTTTAGTTTGAAGAAGAGGAGGCTGAGGGGAGACCTCATCACTCTCTACAACTACTGTAGAAAGGTTGGTGCTGGTCTCTTCTCACATGTAATTAGTGATACAATAAGAAGGAATAGCTTCAAGCTGCAAGAGGGTAGGTTTAGACTGGACTTTAGGAAACAATTCTTCAGAGAAGGAGTGGTCAGACACTGGAATAGGCTGCCGAGGGAGGTGGTTGAGTCACCATCCCTGGATGTGTTTAAGAGTCATTTAGATGTGGTGCTGGGGGATATGATGTATGGGAGAACTTTGTAGAGTAGGGTTGATGGTTGGACTCGATGATCCCAAGGGTCTTTTCCAACCTGAATGATTGTATGATTGTATGATATGGAAAGCCTTGGGTCAAAATTTTCTGGAAACCAGGCTTCCTAGCTTTGCCTGCTAATGGCGCTGTTTGCTTTGCCTTTTAAATGCACCAAGGCAGAATCAGGATTATTCTGATCACTTGGTTTACGTGGTAAAATTTTCCATACAAATGATGTATGTCCAATTTCAGGTAAGTCTGAGCCTCTTGAATGCTATGCTCGGCCTGAAAGTGTGGTGATTCATAGGAGTTTGACACCACCACCAAACTTTCTGATTTATGAGAACATAAAATGTTAAAACATCCCTTTTCTCTTTATAATTGGCTGTACTAAGTCTCCTGTGGGGAAGGCCTCCTTTACATTAAAATAAAATAAAATGTCAAAGTTGCACTGAGGATTGCAAGAATTTTTTTCTGGTTAATTAACCATAACATTGTTTTTACACTTAAAGATTACTCGTTTCCTTTTCTACCTTCTAAAGGTAATATTCAGTTTGAACCTGCAGTTTTTAGTGTATATTCTTCTGTAGTATATATTCCGGAGAGTTGCATCTCACAGAAACTTTCTAAGTGAAGGCCAGGGAAATCAAAGTTGTTGAAGATCTTATAGCCACTCGAGTGAAGTATTTTAATGTCTTTGTTGCTGCATGAATGCAAGACTTATTCCCACTGACCCAAGTTTTTTCTGGGTGATATAAATGGCTGCTTTTGATAGATGGGACCTCTCTTTGTAGAGACTAAGAGACCGCGTGATTATGGTTTCCTTTTTTTATTCCTGCTTATATGAGGCTAATCCAAGGTCCAGAGAAGGAGATAAGCCTTCCTTCATGTGCCACTGGAAGGAACATGTAGATAGAGCTGTCTGAATGATTTTGGCAGTTTGGTTTGTTGAAACTGAAATGGTGGTGGTGTTTCTTTGAGGAGCAGGGAGGGACCAGGTAAAAAAACCTCTTCTTTCTGACTGTGAGAGAGCAAGCATCCAGTCCTGGCTTCTGGCCAGACAGAACAGCCCTGAATCTCTTGCCCCACACCGTAGACAAGTGCCCAAGGTATACAGGGTCCCTTCTGTGTTCTTTGTTGTCAGCGAGTACTTGAAGTGTTGTTTTCTTCATTAATATGCAGAGAGACATTGAATTAAGTCACTGTTTTCCAATTGATGCATATGGGATGCCCAGACTGGCCATTCTCCATTGTGGTGCTCCTCCGGCAGTGTGTGAGTGCAGTGGTACGATGGTCATCCTCAGTGGTGAAATTTCCCTTTGGGCAGAAGGTCATCCTTTCCACAGCAACCCTGGCCTAGAAGTGCACAAGGAGTTTAACTTGCCTTTGGGGGTGAGTTTCAGTGGTGGTTTGTATGGAAGATCAGCCTCTGTGCTTTTTCCTTTGCTGGTGTTATGCACTCCTTCGTTGCTTTGGTTGGTTGTCATTGAAAAACCCCTGCTTGATTGTTTGCATAACTAGAGTTGGCGAGTGTTTTCAAATCTATTCCTTTCCTCCTTCTGTACAAGAAATAGCAATTTCTTGTATCATTGTTTTCTGAGTGAATTTTCAGAGAAGTACTCTGTTCAAGCTGACAGGTAGCAATAGAGCATTTGTATTATAAGCAAGCACGAAACTGTGGAGGTAAAATACAGAATAGGTGTGCATGCAAACTATGTAAGTGTGTGTGTCCATTTACAGGTATGTAAAAACCTGTATTTGTGGGTGTATATATTCATTTATGAATATGTGTAAGTATGTGTGTGTTATGTATGTGTGTATATGTAGGCAGGTTCTTTTACTGTAAAGTCAACTGCAATCTATGGAACAATCTGAAATGATCCACATTTTGTATGTTGAAAACAGAAGAGTTATGAAACAGTGAATGTGCATAATGAGGATATGACAAAATGACTTGAAAGTTCAGAAAGTTTTACAGTCCAATGTCTTAAAGTTTTAGAAGAATGCAAGAAAACACCATACTGCAGCTGCCTGCTTTTGCATTTACTGTCCTGTGCAAACAGATTGCAGAGCATTTTGGAAAAGAGAGACCAGTAGCAACAGTGTGTTTTCAACAAACTGCTTTAGAGCAAGAGGAAATGCATTGGAATATAATGTAATGCTGTTCTAACTGAATTAAAAAAGCATGTATTTTGATTAGACTCACATTGAGCCAAACACTCTCTCTGTTATGCTAGCTGGATACAAGAGGGCTTTTGCAGGAGCAGAAATGAGAAGCTGTGGCTCCCCCATCCCTGGAGGGGTTCAAGACCAGGCTGGATGGGGCTTGGAGCAACCTGCTCTGGTGGGAGGTGTCCCTGCCCAGGGCAGGGGGGTTGGGACTAGATGGTTTTTAAGGTCCCTTCCAACTCTATGATTCTATGATAAAATGTGTGGTTGTCCTTTCTTATGGTGTAAACATCATGTGTGTCATCAGGTCACTGCAATCTCCCACCATTTAATCAGCACATCAAGTCTTGACCACTGAGGATGGAAGAAATTTATAGCAGGAATGTGAAGGGACAATGTCAAAACTGTCAAGGCACAGAAATAGCAACACAAAACAGTAATAGGATGGCCAAAGGGAAGAGTTGGTCTTCTGCTCCCAGGCATAGGATGTCTGAGCAACAGATGATGTTGAGAAATTACTAGTACTCCATCAGCCTTTACTGAATTAGTGTCAAACACACTTAGTATAAGTGTCAAAGGGCAAGATCTCAGCCTTTAACAGGGAAGAAGAGAATGGAGACTTCTTGACTAATTTGATATTTTAAGATCAAGCTGGTCTGAAAACTGCTTCATCCACTGCTGAAATGCCACGGCAAGTTACCCATAGTCAAAATACTAAGGTTTTCTTAGACCCAGTAATACTGAATAGTTTCATCAGTCACCTAAAAGATGGGGGAGAGAGATACTTGTTAAATGCACAGGTGACAATAATCCATGAGGGACCTCTAGAATATTTTAGGCAAGACACGAATTCTAAATGACAGATTGATGGTACTATCTGAAAAAAAATAAGAGGCTGTGCCGTAGTGACAAGGCAAGATACTACAGGTAGATAGGAGTAATCAACCATGCAAATCCAGGATGGTTAAGTCCTGTGGAAAGTGGGTGAGGGGGAACATGGTAGAGTCACAAAACCAAGAAAGCCCACAAACAAACAAAAAGGTAAAGATGATTCGAAGATGCATAAACGTGAAGTATTTTGTTGCTCAGATGCTGCCAAACTAGTAACCTAGAGTGGTTTGTCCAGTTTGGTTACTGCACTTCAAGGAAGATGTGGACCAACTGTAGAGAGTTTATGGAAGAGCAAATAGAGAGATCAGAGGCTCAAAAGACACAACTGAATGAGCAGCAGGTTCATAGCACAGAGGAGAGGTGATGGGGAGTGATGTGGTAACATTTTTCAAATATTCAATACAGAACATAGAATTTTGTGGATAAGATTTCGGATAAAATTTGGATGGGACTTGTCAAGTAACATAGCCAATGCATGTAGCGGTATGTGATCAGCTGAGGTACAGTTGAAGTAGCAAGAGTGAATGGAGAGTAGGAGAGTAGTTAGTTTCAGGCTTTAAAATTATTTCTTTAAACTTGGCTCACTTAAACATAGAACTAGAAAATTGCTCAGCTTCCTGGATAAACTTCAGTCATCCTGATGAACATATGAATGATGTGGGGATAACAGAAGAGAAAGCATTACCAAGGTGACGCTTAATTAAGCTAAATCCACATATAATCGTTCCTATTCTAGTAAACTATGGTAGCATTTAGATGAAGTAAACCACTTAGAAGATCCTGCAAATGTTTCATTGTGTTGCTGTTTCTTCTCTAACTTATGCTGATGGGGTTGAGGAAATGCTCTGTTGAAATGAATGGTGCTAGGCAACTGTTCAACATCACTTGACATGCCAACATTAAGGCAGACTCATGTTTTCTTTGATTTTTTTTTTTTGCAAATTATTAATTATTATTAAAAGAGAAGGGACAGAGCTTAAAAAAATCACACAAAAGAATATGAGGACCTAGTGTCTAACTGCTGATAACCACAGGACTGATTTCTTCTATAAATCTGGAAAAGACAAATAGGTGTAGCATTTGTCCTAAATCTTCTTTTGCCATTCAAGTTTCTTATCAAAGGAATGTTACACAGATTCTGGCTTCATTTAATGTCAGTTTGATCCAGCCTAATTTATCTACCTGTGACTTTCTGTTGCCATTCAGGTGTCAACTTGGCTAATCCAGACAAGTTAATGGGGGATGTCCTACACTGGTAGAAGCCAGTTTATCTGGAAAGAGAGGGGTCAAGCTGCGTGCTCGTTCATTGTCATGCTATAAACATTCTTGCTTTTTTTTTTTTCTTTTTTTTCCTATGGGAAGTTGGTAAACTATTAAAGAAAGGGGAGGAAATGGTGATGTCCATAGTTATATTTTAGAGGATCTTTTCTGGGCACGATCTGGATTCTTTGGTCTGCTTTCTCCCTGTCTGTGGTGGATGGAGAAGGGAGGGCATAGCTCTGCTTTAAACCACTATCCATTCCTATTTTTTTTCCTATTATTTTATTCTTCATGGGCTTCTTAGCTGAAGTTAAAAGCTCTGTAAGTTACTAGAATAGTTCATAAAGTTTTTCCACGGGAGAAAGTGAAATATTCCTAATCTTTCTGGGCAGTAGTTTTCTTTAAACCTCTTCCTTGCGCTTTCTGTGCATTTGCATTAAATCATCCCTCTACAATTCATCTAAGTGTGAATTCAGAAAAGCAGAGAACAATGTTTGGCTCATCTCCTGAGAAGGGCAGATGAGGTTCTTGGCATCTGTTTATTCTTTGTTTCTGAATATTGGATTGGGCACAGTTTCTAACAGTCTTTGCCTCTTTCTTTCTCCAAGTTTTGGTCAGCCTGAATTCTAGAACAGCTGGATCTTTTGTGAAAAATAAATGTCAAGATGTCCCTTGGGTCCTAGATCAGCAACTTCTTTCTTCCAGTCTTTCATGATGGAGAGTGACTGATTGTGGCTGACAGTGCTGTGCTTCCTAAACCTTTCTTTCCAGTTGTTTCTGACAGATGTAAGGAAATACCTTCTGATGTCTTTAGATGAACACCTTGTCCTCTGATTTCTTGCTGAGAGCTCTCTAGAATCTTATTATTCAAAACTGGTGAATTCCTGAGAGGAATAACTTCTGTAAACTGGGCTGGGAATTTAGGTAATGTAGCAACATTTCCTTGAGTCCACTACTTATGGTAGAAAATAGGAAGTGAAATGTAAATGAAGCAATGCATATTTAATGAAAATTAAACATTCTGTAAGTTTGTGTATATTTTACATTTAAAGAGAACAGCAGTTAGAATTTAGTCCATAAGAGCAGTGCTATCAGTTACCATGGACATCCCTCACTTTGTTCTGTAGGAGAACAAGAAGAAATTGTTTTTCAAATTATGAAATGATATTAGGATTCTTTGAGGGGGATATGAATCCCTTCTGCTTTCCTAAGCACTTATGCATCAGCTGTAGATATTAAAGATGGAAAAGCCATGAACACGGCCATACAGGGTTTGTTCTCTGGAGTACGGTTTCTAGTACTGTGCTCTCCTATTTTTGTGTTCTCTCAACAATAAGGTTGCCTTACCTTTTTCTCAGGAGACTTTTCCACTGTCTAATAGGAATCACTATCAGGAAATACTTGAGACAACAAGCCTATTGTTTTCGAGAGCTCTAACGCAGCAGTGTATGGAGACTCATTCTGCCCTGAGCTGGTGCTGATCTTTCAACATGGGGAAGCTCATTTGAGCTTTGTGCTGCTTGAGTTTGCAGGAAGGTCCTCACCAGAGGAGAAAAGTTTGCTATGTCACTATTGGATTTATTTCACCTTTATTAATTCTGCACGGTACTTCTGAAAATTTGTTTTTACTTGGGAAATATTCTGATTAACAGCAGGTGAGTGACAGAGAGCTAATCAACACTGGTGAAACTGTGCTGCTCCCAAAACTTATCACAGTAGCCACAATTTCATACCATTCATTCCAGTCATTCCCCTGAAGCATATTACATCTGTCCTCTCTGTGTTTGTTATTGTCATCTTTCAGGCATTTCCAGGCTATTGATATTTGCCTTTCCCCAGGCTCGAACAGGTTACGGACACTTGGCTCTTTTCATTCTTTGTTATAGCTGAGTCCCTTCCTCTAGTTTGTCTTGCTTATCTTTGAACTCAGTCCATTTTACTGACAAATGGCAAACACTGCCATCTACTAGCCAGGACTGAAGGCAGTTCAGCACATGGAGTCACTCTGGAGCCGTAGAAGCAGGGATTTTTACCTCCCTGATTGCCAAGCAGCAGCTGTACTAAGGCTGCAATATCTGTATTAATTTTCCTGTAAGCGTGCTCAGTTATGTGAATCTTTCAGCTCATCTCTGAAGTCAGTTACGGCGTTGTCTACAGAATACCAAGAAAGCAGGTTACATCGTTAGGGATATTTTATTACTTCATCCCAACCACTAAACAACTAATGAAGTTTCTCCTCTGTCGTACCTTCTCAGTATATCTTTTGATAAGCTTTTAATCTTCATAGGTTTTTGGTGAATTTTTAAAATCTCTGGTGACTGAGCATTTGCCGAGGTGCCTTATTGCTGGCTTAATGAGGAAAGCACCCAAGAGTAGGATGTTTCTGACAGGCAGAGCCAAGCAGCCAATAAAGCCCATTTAGAAATCTCCTGCAGCTTTTCTTGGCTGAGGGCTCCCCAGTTCTGGGGAGAAACACTGGAAATAGTCCTGTCCTTTTGCCTGAAGTAGGGATGTGTGTGGTGGCTTTGAACCTCTGCCTGCACAGGCTTTTCCATGGTATTAGCTCTAAATTTCCTCTTTGTCCCAGAGCGGCCTCTGTCCATACACATAAGGCCTTTTGGGCTGTGTTTAATAAAGGAGATCTACGGTGAGGAGATGGATCAAAGAGTGTGACAATGTACCGCTCTTTGACATCTCTCAACCAAAGCTAGTATATCAGCTAATGGGTAGCTCTGCTCCCAGTGGTTGGTTTAACTTTGAGATGCCCTGTATCCTTTATTCTGGGCATGACTTCCTCTTCCAGCAGCTCTTTGCCTACAAGGAAATAAGAAACCCATCTATATTCACAATCTCAACCTACTCCAGTTGTGTTTTCCCACTCCCTTGCAAGCAGGAGAGCAGATTCATGCTCCCTGTCTCCTCTTCCCATGTGTTTTTTGTGGATCTGTCGCCTGTCCCTTCATAAAATATATCTATCTGCAATGGTAGCCTTGTGTAATTGAGGGTCATCTCTTGGGACAGTTTTCCTATTTACAACTATTGCTTCTCTTCATCGAGATGCACGGTACTATTTTCATGAAGTAAAGCAGTTCCCATAGCTTCAAATTGTATTGTTTTATTTTGGTTTTAGTTTATCTGTTGCTTTATACATGTGCAAATCTCTAATGTGTTTGACATCAGATTTTAACGGCGCAGGCAGGCATTCTGTTTTTCAATTTTCTGTGGAACAAAATGTCAGAGGGTTAAAGCCCACACTTCAACGGTATTGTTCCTTAATTAAATAGTGCTAAATATGGGTAGGAAACTGATTCCAAGGTCTTTTAAATAAGCACTTTATTTTTATATAATTTTCCAATACCTCCTTAAATTAAGGATAATGGAGATTATTGGTTGCTTTTCACTAGGCGGTGTTTAAATTCGTGTGTATTGAATTCTAGCCTGGTCTTGGAAGTATGTCTGGGCAGGTAGAATACACAAGAAAAATGGATTTGATAAAAGCAGTTTATTTAGTTGTTGTTAATTTAGTTGCACTACCTGCTGGAGAGACTACATCAGGGAAGTGCAAATAGCAGTCCGAGAGACATTTATTTTTCTATATGGGATAAGCAAAGATTGGAAATGTCACTTTCCAGCCATGCTCTGCTCTGTACTTTCCTACTTGTGTGAGCGAAGCCTTGCCAATAATTATAAAAATGGTCATCCTTGTGTCATTAGGGACATTTTTTGTAAATACAGACTGACACACGTGAAACCCCCGAGATTTCTTCCACATGTTGAATACATGCAGTCAACAAATCTCTTCTCTTTGGATTCCCATGTCTGTCTTTGCCATGGCAGAATCGTTTTGTTCATTTGTACACCTGCTTTGGCTACAAGTCCTTCCTCTGCTTTACATCCTTAAGGAATCTCTGTCTCCTACCTTCTGCTGGGTCAGGTGTATTGGTGATGACTCCAACAGAGCTGCTCCCACTACCAGGGCTTACTTCAGTCACCCCACAGAAGTTGTCTTTGCTTCTAAAGGGAGGCAACTAGACAGAGTCCAAAAGGAAGCAATATGATCAACTTGGTGCTCTCTTGACACTTTTTTTCAGTGGCTGCCAGACTGAACGTGACTCTTGGGGTCCACCAAGGTGTGCTGGGTTCAAGAGGTCAATCACAAAGCCTGAGCTGAGCGCCCTGCATAACATCAGATCTCAGTGGTGGTGTAGCTCAGTCATTCAGCTTTTGATTAAAGAACCTGTCCTGGTTTTTAACCTTTTCTGCATAACGAAGGGGAAAAGTGCTAATGTTCAAAACCAGCTGATACAGTGAAGCATTGACATGTTTTGGTAGTTTAAAGGAGTGCCAAGGTTTATTGTAATGAAACAGGGGATTGTATTTGCATTTGATTCTGCAACTCTAATCTCATCAGAGTTAAGACAGCCAAGATAAACCTAAGGCAACTTTGTGCTTAACATATCTTCTTTACGCAGTCATGCTTAGCAGTGTTGCTATATATTCCCAGGACAACTATGGCCTGTTTTTTAGTGTGTATTGGAGTGTTTCTGTCTTTAATATGTCTCTAACTTTGAGGAGGAGAAAACCATGCTTTTTGTTCAGTTTTTCATGCTGAGAACCACAATTAAAATTAATTGCTTCTATTTCCAAAGTAAAACATGCCTTTTAAAAAGTATAAGATTCAGTAGCACTCAGGGGAACACTTAGGCCATGCAGAGGTAGTTTCCGTAGTTGACTTTGTAGGTGCTCCCATCTGCCTCTCTTAAAGCAGTTCTTCCTGAGAAATGAATGAAGCAGTTTCCTGAAGAAAAAAAAAAGTATAAAGGGAAGAGGGACACAACATACCAGAAGTAGAAAATTAAAATAAAAATTATTATTGCATCAATCTAAAGGCATTTGTGCAAAGCGCCTCATAAATTTAAACAGCGCAGACTGCTGTGGTAAGCAGAGACGTTTTAAGGTTAGGATGGCTTATATGCAACTCTGATGCTAATTGTAAACTAAAAAGATTGTATTGATAAATGAGTCTGGCTTTGCATTGCTTTTGCTCATAGAAGAAAGATAGCAATCTCATGAACTAAAGTTGTTTTACCTGTAAAGCATTATAAATAAATGAAAATCAAGACAATACCTGGACTTTGAGGAGAGAAAGAGCAACGTAAAATGGATTTGGAAAGCAGTCCTGATGTGGTAACAATTTTTTCTAAAACATCCTAACATAGAGGTCCAGGTGAGAATATCCCGCATATGGAAACTGGAATTTTATAAAACTTATAAAACAACACATGTTTAGATTATACGGAAAGGGTAGACCTGGCTTTCTGCAGAGCTCATGCCTGCCTGGGTTAACCTGCTGGCATCTGAGGCAGCCAAGGGGATGCAGGCAGGGAGGTCTCTGTGTTCATCCCCCTGGAGGTGTGGGGCACACTTGTGCTCTTTCCAGGTTATGGACTTTATCTTTTTTAGGTAACTACTTTACAAGGAAGAACAACTGGACAGGTACTAATTTTGCCGACTACCTTAATGTTTATGTTCCCTACAGTGCATGCTACGTAAACTGTAGGGGTCAGATTCTTGCCAAATACTATGGAAAGGAAGCACAGAATGGGGTCCCTTTTCAGCCTTTTAAGATGTTAAGAAACTGGTGGGATTTACACAACTTTATCTTTGCTTTCTGGCTTGCTGAGCTGGCCAAACTTATATTCTGATTCCCTTTGGATTTCCTCTGTAGTTCAACCCCCCGTGCAGATAAATGTTCAAACAAAAATGGAGCTCAGTCTATGAAGTGATAGTCCAGGCTTTCAGAAAACCTGAGCCTCTATATCTAAAAGCATGGTTTTCAGAGGCCACATTTGTGTAGCCATAGACATAAGAGGTACTTTTAGAAGCAAGTATGGGTTAAGAGGTTGGGGCACTGGTAGGATGCTTAGGAGACCTGGTGCCCTGACCACCTGCTCTCCATGGATTTCATGCAGGATTTGGGGCAGATCACTTTGCATTACAGTTACTCAGTTGTAAAATGGGGACAGCTGTCGTCCTCTATTTCTCAGAGGACTTGTGAAAATAAAGGCATTAAAGATTGTGAACCCATCTGTTGCTATGGTGATGAGGTTTATTTAGGCACCGAAGAACCAAGATTAGAAACTAATATGTTTCCTTGTACAACTTGCTTAGAATATGGATGGGTGGTGCTGACATATAGGGTCTGGTTCTGCCTCCTGTAATATGGTTATTGATTCTCAGTGGGGACAAGATCAGTCCCCATTAGATTACAACAGACACGTTTTGTTAAACTGTATTATTTTAAAAGCCACAAATTGGGTCAGTTGCATAATGCCTTATGGTGGCCTGTTACAGCAGATAAAAATGATGCACAGGATTTTAACACCTGTCATAAGTGCTAGAGGCTTCTACACTTCTTGTCAGGTGTTTGGAGCTAAGGTTAATGCAGTGGAAATGTGGAAGGTTTGCAAAATTCCTGGGGGTAGTAGGAGAAAGAGTGGGGAAAGCATAAAGAAGAAGGGATTTCCTTATATCGGATCTGCAGAAGAGGTGTCTCAGGGAGCACCCTATGGATGAGTCAGGGGACATGGAGCAAAGTGCTGGGGGCAAACAGAGTCAGTGGGATACCTGTGATACTGCCGTTGATGGGGAAGGCTGAAATAACTTCCTTTTATATGGTGGTTTGGCCTGCAAGAGTAGATTTGATATCCAGAGACTGATAGATTTCATAAACCCTATTTGTCTGTCTTTTCCCAGTGCTGTGGGGATGTCATTGGTACATCAGCACCGTTTAGTATTATTGAATAATTTAGGTTGGAAGGGACCTCTAGATCCCCTGGTCCACCCTCTGCTTGAAGGAGGGCCAACTCCAAAGCTAAACCAGGTTGCTTGGATTCTCGTCTAATTGAGTTTTAAAACCTCCAAAGATGGATATTGCACAACCTTTATGCGTCCCAATCTCAGTGCTGCTCCACCGTGGAGAAGTTTTTTTCCTTAAAACTCCCCAGGATTTTCTGTGCTGTGACTTGTGACTGTTGTGTCTTTATTGGACTATTCTGGGAAAAATTACCAAGCACGTTTAGTGCCTCCAAGCCTTGAGTGTGTCAACAGGATACTGGGCTTACTAGCAAAGGCAGGGCTTGAGCTTGTGTTCATGGATATGCTGGTGCAGGAGTCTTACTGCTGCCTGGACCCGAGCTGTAGCTCTGTGTGGGACAGCCCTGTACCACCTACGTGTTGCCTCTCGTCCTCAGTTTGCCTGGGTATCTCTTGCACTGTGCTGCTTTGCACCATGGGTATTTCCCCTGGGAGAACAAAAACATATTTAGAACTTTAATAACCACTTGGATCAAACAGATGAAGCAGCTGGGGTCACCTATAAGATGTTTGCTTTTAAACCGCCTATCAAAATATGAAAGAGTTTCTCTAAATCTGATATTGAGAGAAGTCCCAGACATCTAGGTCCCATTTCCAGATGGACTAACTTAATATCTCTGTGAATTATTTGGAACATTTTAAATATAATCCTCTTTTCCCTGCACCTGAGACAAAAGTATCATAATACTATGTCAGGATAACTTGGTGAATTGTTCTGATTCTTATACTAAGGAATAAACTATTCCTTTCCAGACTTTCTGGGCCTTCTTTAATATTCTGTCTCTCTTTAAACCTAACAGGATTTTTCCCTATGTATTTGTGTCTCTGGGTTATTCTAGCATCCATTTCTCACCCAGCTGGTTTTGTCCACTGTTCTGTTCCTTTTTTCCAGCTGCCCTGCAGCTCTGATGTCTCTGATGCAGAAGGAGCATAGGAGCTGGTAAAGAAATAGAGCAGCTAAACGATTCCTTCTTGAGCAACGTGACTTTTCCCTGGTCTTTAACCCCAGCAAATATGACCACTAAATGTAAAAAATCTCTGAAGAAAAAAAACCTGAGAAACCTGTCGTCTTTTCTGTATTTTGCCAAGTCATTTTAGTCAGAAGCAATAGGAAAGCAAACATTAGTTTCTCACATCCAGGTGTGACATTGATTCTAATTGTTGAGAACTAATTTTTTTTGTAGAGTTATCTGTGCATTACAGGTACTTTGCCAGTAATTATCTTGAAAAAGAATGTTAAAAAAACCTGTGTGGAATGCCAAAGTAAATATACTTCTTTACTGTGGTCTACCTGTTTAGTAAATAATTTTGGGAGGAAGGATTCATATTTCCTAGAGTTTATAGTATTATAATACCCAGTCCTGTTCAATATATTCATCAATGACCTGGATGAAGAGACGGAGAGTACCCTCAGCAAGTTTGCTGCTGCCACACACTGGGAGGGGTGGCTGACACTTCACCCCTGGCTGGGACGCTTCAGGAAGATTGTGGCCAGCAGGTGGAGGAAGGTCATCCTCCCCCTCTGCTTTGCCCTGGTGAGGCCCCATTTGGACTACTGTGTCCAGTTCTGAGCTCCCCAGTCCCAGAAGGACAGGGAACTGATGGAGAGGGGACAGCAGAGGGCTACAAAGATGATGAAGGGCCTGGAGCATCTCTCTTATGAGGAAAGGCTGAGGGACTTGGGTCTGTTTAGTCTGGAGAAGAGAAGACTGAGGAGGGTCTGATCAACGCCTATAAACTTAAAGGGTGGGTATCAGGGGGATGGGGCTGGTCTTTTTTCAGTGGTGCCCAGGGACAGGACAAGAGGGAATGGGCACAAACTTGAACCTAAGAAGTTCCATCTAAATATAAGGAGGAACCTCTTCACTTTAAGGGTGGCAGAGCCCTGGCAGAGGCTGCCCAGAGAGGTGGTGGAGTCTCCTTCTCTGGAGACATTCCGAACCCACCTGGATACGTTCCTGTGCAACCTGCTTTGAGTGGCCCTGCTTTGGCAGGGGGTTGGAGTAGATGATTTCTGGAGGTCCCTTCCAACCTCTATTATTCTGTCTTTCTGTGCAATATTAGTTTGTTTAGTCATTCATGTCTCTTTCAGGTGATTAAGCTGAGGCTCAAATTCTACTTTCTTGCACTTCTGAGTCATTGCAATGACTTACACTTTTCATTTGCTTCTCTCGCCTGAAGAAAAAGCCGATAATCATATGTAAATGCACTTCAAAAATTCCACAAGTGCTACATGGAAAACCAGCTTATAAATTGAATTAAGGCAGAGTTGGATGCTGCTGAAACATAAAAGTAAAGGCTACAAAACTGTGATCCTGCTACTGGACCATGACTCGTAAGACATCTTACCGATTCAGATAATATCCTGAGTGGAGTTTGTAAAAACATGGGAAAGCAGCCTGGGAATTGCTAACACAACTCAGGGCAGCTCCTAGGGGTGCAGGAGTGATTGCTGTCACTGCTAATGGCCAGGCTACAAATATCTTAGCCCCTTTCTTCTTGTCAGTGCTTCTATCATGAAGGGAGCAGGGTTCCTGCCTTTTTCCACTCGGTCTGTTGGCCTGAGTCTTCGGTTCACCAGGGATATTGTCATTAAGAGGTCACAAAGATCTCTTCATCCTGTTGGTAATTAGCAGATTGTAGCCCAGGGTTGCTGAGACAGGTGATGTGGCCTTGCAAAAGCAGTTACAGCTTAGAGTGGTTTCTTTGCCATACTCTCTCAATGGATGATTGATTGCTCTATTATCCTCTGGGGCAGGGAGGGGATGAGCAGACAGAGAGTTATCACTAAACTAGAAAAGTGCATCATTCTGGTGTGTCCTGTTCTGCTCCAAGCTGAGTCCATAGACAGCAAGGCATGCGTGTAAAGGGCCCAGACTTTTCATTTTTCTTTCAGTATTTTCCGAAGAGCTCACAGCTTTCCAAAGTTTTGGTGTTAATTCCACAGGGAGGGTTTCCATTTGCTGTATCCAAAAATGAGTAAAATGCTTTCTGTCCCCAAAGCTCGTGGACTTTCACTGTGTTTCCACACTGGAAATCGGATTTAAACACTGCATCTCCACTGAAAACTTAGACTCTGCTTTAGAAGATGGACTGGTGTGGTCCAGAGGCCAATGGACTCTGTGTGGCTATGAAAGCAGATTTGCATCATGATTCAAGCTCGATATAAGCAATAACTTAGCTGGTTTGGAGGAAGGAGGTCTTTGTTCTCTTTTCTTCCGTTGTCCAGAGAGATAATATTTCATGAAAAATGACCATGTTAAAGTTAGCTTTGCAGCTGCTGGCTGTGTCCCTGCCCATAGCAATATAATCTCACTTCAGCCCTCAGTGACTGCAGTGAAGGATTCAGTGGGTCTGATTATGGTCTCTATTAAATGGGCCTGTCTGGATTATTTCTTCAGAATTCAGCTCATTCCTTGCTCTCTCTTATCCTGACTCAAAAGCAGATTTCCCAGTCAAGGGCCTGAACCAACCTCTCAGGTTGGTATTCTTCCAAGACCTTCAGTATGGACATTGTATTACTTGCCAATGGTTAAAAAAAACCCCATCGCCCCAATAAAAACTGCTTGTTTCATTTCTCTGAGTGAGAACAGGTGCCAGTCTTAAAGGGGAGGTTTTGAGCTGTGACTCCTGAGCAGACAGAGGCGTTTCTTGTAGCTGTGAAGCAGTTGTTGGAGGAAAACACAGTTTTAAGAAACATCCTATCCTTACCATTTCTGCACTGGTTAACTGGGCACAGGAATGCCAATTTTGGGGAGTCCCTTGGTATGACAGTTCAATGTGCACTAGACTTTGCTATCATACACCTATCACTAGGGCTCGTGGTCTCTGAAAGGCAGGTATGGCAGTGGCCTTATTCAATTCTGTCTTTAGTGTCACCTTCTTTGCCCAAGGAAGGTCATTGTTTTAACTGACTTTATATTTTCTCTACCAGCTAAACTTAGATTTCCTTACTGTCTGAATCAGAATAATACTTTGCTTTGGTAACATAATTTAACAAGTCCCATTATTAGCCAAGAAGGGGGAAAGAAAGTGAGACTTTTTGTCCCTCAATTCTTCAGAAAATTTCAAAGATGTGATGGTGTTTAGAAATCCATGAAAACTAGATGGGATTTAAATCTTAAGAGGCAGGAATTTGCCTTCAGGTAAAGGGCGACATTTGCATGGTAAAAAGAATGAGTCATCTGTTGTTAGGTGAATGTCTAACTAGAATCTAAAATTCCTGTGCACCAGTGACCTTATACCTCAGATGGCAATGGGAAACCTGCAGAGTAAAGCAGGGTTTATACTCTCCATCACAGGAACTGACTGGAGAGAATTCATAAGTGAGGTGTAGAAAAATGAGATGCTGAACTGAATTTTATCACTGCACAGGTAAAATTCTCATTGCTTTTTGTAGAATTACTGAACTTTCCATTTTCTTTCTTTTTCTTTTTACCATGAAAACCATGCAAGAAGAGGAAACCTCTTCTGGTAGCAACTCCTTTAGAAGCCGTTAACTTCACTGCGATTTCATTTCTGTAGTTTAAATTATAGGAAAAAATGTGCTGATTTATCATCTTAGCCTGTCTCTCCTCTGTCTAGTATTATAATTTTCAAAACAGCATCCAAATGTAGAAAGGCAGTGAAATGCCTCTCAAGTTCTGCTGATTTATGGTACCAAAATGGAAGTAATTGGTTCAAACATAATGTTCTTTTTGTAAATCTTTGAACCAGCTTTTCTGCAGAGAATTTGTTTTAAATCTTAACTTTGTATTATGGTTTAGCAGTTCAGGCAGGTTAACATCAACTGATTTTACTGATGTTTCCCATTGGGTGGATAATTCAGTTGGAATTTGACCCGTTCAGCTACTAAAACTGCTGCTACACCCAGTAGGTAAAGTCATATCCGATTCTGTTCCTTTTTTTCTAGAAATGTTACAGTTACCACTTGTGAAAACATATATCCAATGCCAACTCAGTTCTTTAGTACTTTCCCCATATTTCTTCATTTTCCATTTTTTCTCTGTCTATAAATTACCTGCTTATTGGATCTTGACAATATTCCATACAACTACTGAACCTAGCCTGAAAATAAAAATATTCTGTTCATAAGGAACGCAAGTTGAAATAGATGACAACTTTTACTTTTAATTGCTTTTCTATGCAAAGCATCCAAGTGACTGTAGCACCTGAAACACAGAGACTCAGGAGTGTCTGCTGGAGTCATGCAGAGTGAAAATACGTGACACAGAAACTTCCCTAATTTGCATTGCCAGAGCCCAGTGTTGCTCATCTGCAGTAATTCTCATTAGCTCTGGAGGAACTTGAAACAGGTACTTGTATAAGTCCAGAAAATACTTCTTTGCTTGAGATTTAAATATACACTCTGATAAGGAGTTGACTTTAGGCAACCTGTGCAATGGCAGAGTTGGCCACCGGAAAGAAAGGGATAGTTCCCTGGAGGGCAGCACTCTGCAGTTTCTGGTTGTGCAGTTTCCCACTGTGGCTGGGGATCCTGCCTTTTTTTTTCTTTAATTATTATTTTTTTAATAAAAAAATGAGTGTTTTTTCCTCCTTTCCATCCAAGTGAATAAGGCATTCCTCCCCTTCTTACTGGAAAGCAATGGTGTGGAAGAAGTGTCTTGATAAGCTTCCACATAGAAATTTTTAAGATTCTGTTGCTGGACTGAAACAGCAACACTTTTCTACATGTCTTTTCACATACCTTGGGATTATTTTTGTGTGAGGAAACATTGTATGTTATAACAGTGTAACTGCTTCCTACCTGAAATCATTTTAGTCTGCAGATTAAAATAATTTTCTGGGAAATTTACTGACGTGTATGTATTTCTGCAAGTTTTATTTCAACACAGAGACTTGCAAAGCTTCTGTGGGTTGGTTTTTTTTTTAAGTAAAGCAAACTTACCTTGTCTCTCTCTGTTGTAAAGGACTATGACTGCCTGTGGATGTTATAAATCATGTTTTCAGAATGTGTAGAATAAATCAACCCTGACTGACTTTTTGGTGTTTCTTTGGTGGCTTGTCGTGGTATTCAGTGAAGAATTCTGCCTACATTATTTAAGTCAAATTCAGCATGACCTTAATTCGCTGCTGTAAATTGTGTTTGATGATATCTTTGCATCATTTTTCTCCCTAACCCATGGAAGTTTAGCTCCCCTATAAAGAATAGCCTCCACCTCATCTGTTGGTATACTTTAGTCTTTTAATAATCGGCATTTAATTTTGGTTTAATCTCGACTCTGTTATTTCTGCTGCTGTAATATCATAGGCAAGGACCTTAACCTCTGTCTGCCTTGGGTTATCCACCTAAAAATTGTTGTCTGTATAGCCACCTACTTATATTATTAAGGATCAGTTAATTTATTAACTGAAAGCACTTTGAAAATATAAAGTGCTATAGATGTAATTTTTATTGTTATACAATGCTTCAAAACTTGCAATGCTAAAATGTTAAATGGCAAAATATAGCAGGTACTGAAAGAATATGACATTAACCCAGAAGAGGGAGGTGGATCACCTGGATACGCGTTTACAGGACAGGGAGTGGAAATTTCCATTGCCAATAGTGATGTATGGAATCAACAGATGGGATTCATTTGCGGTAGATATAGTGGGAGGTATCCCGCCTATGGTAGAGGGTTGGAAACAGATGATCTTTAAGGTCCTTTTCAACCTAAACCATTCTATGTATCAGGAACAGTGTGGTGACAGGACTCGGGAGGTGATGGTCCCCCCCTGTACTGGGCGCTGGTGCGGCCCCACCTTGAGGGCCCCTTCCCACAAAAAAGACATTGAGGGGCTGGAGTGGGTCCAGAGAAGGGCAAGGGAGCTGGTGAGGGGTCTGG
>BJBW01007762.1:25226-61986 GCA_004320125.1 Scolopax mira
GGGGGGTCGGTCTCTTCTCCCAAGTCCCAGGCAATGGGACAAGAGGAAATGGCCTCAAGTTGCACCAGGGGAGGTTCAGGTTGGAGATTAAGAAAAATGTTTCCCTAGAAAGGGTTCTTGGCCATGGGACTGGGCAGGGGTTGAGGCACCATCCCTGGAGGGATTCAAAAGACAAGTTGACATTGTGCTTGGGAATATGGTTTAGTGTTGGTTGGGGTTTTTTTGTTGTTGTTTTGGGGTTTTTTTGTTTGGTATTTTTTTCTTTGTTAGTTAAGTTGATGATTGGCCAAGATGATCTTAAAGGTCCCCTCCATCCTAGGTAATTCTGTGAGTCTACATTCTGTAAAAATATTAAAGTTTCTTCCTGCCTTATTTTCTGTTTGTCATCCTTTCCTTGTCCTCTCTGTGTTGTCTATTTGACATGAGCATGAAAGAATGAGCAGGAGATAAAATTTGTTTCTTGATATTAATTGCTCCAATAAATGGTGGGGTGGTGTTTTTTTTTTTTTTTTCCTGTGTGCCTGTCTTCTTCAAACTTGGCTCCCACCTCGAGGAGCTTGCTTCCTGCTGCGTTGAGTTAAAGGGCTGTTAGCAAAGGAGGGGTGCCCCTCGGTGATGGGGATGATGTTGTGCTTTGATCAGCAGCTTTTGTGCCTGCTGAACACCCTTGCTCTGATCTGAACACTGCCTGCACCCCTCCGGATTCTTCATCTGTGCTCTTTGTTTGCTGTAGTTCTTGTCACAGTATTATGCAAAGCTTGTTAAAATGCTGACGCTTCCCCCCCTCACCCCCTGATTATTTTCCCTGTGTTATTTTTGTGACCTCTGGCTGAGGCATAGCCTCTGTTTGCCTCATATACTAATTTGCTGCTGTTTATATCAGAAATAGGATGCTCTGACTTGTTATCTACCACTATCTAGGTTATGAAAATATATATTCAGCAAATACGTCCTCTTGGTTTTGTTACTTCTGTAAGAAAACAAAGTGTTCAGCACCTCAGTATAGCTCATGCTGACCAAACCTGGAGACAGCTGCTTACTCCTGGCAGATTTTAGCACTTGCATCAAAGCACTAAAGTTCCTAATCCTGGTATCCGTGTAGCCTGTGTACAGGCCATACTCGCCACAAAACACTGCTTCGTTGCTTTCCTTCAAAAGCAGGTGATGGCAGCGGAGGTAGCCAAGGTATGTCACTGGGCAAGTGGGGACAACTGGCTTTTTTTTGTACCTCATTGGAGGGGATTCAAACCCACTTCTGTGGGAGAGAAGTGATTGCCAGGTGAGTCATTGCCTGCTGTTTGTGGCCAAGCCCCAGCTGTCTTTTCCACGGTGCTAAATATTGCTAATATTAATAAAGTACCCCACAGTATGCATCACACTTTCACTATCATGAAGAAAACATAAGATACCTTAGTTTTACCCTAAGATAAATTTAATGAGATGAGGGACAGCATGGACCTCATCTAATTTACCTGCAATAAAATGTAAGTGGCAATAGCCTTGAGATTTAGGTGGCAGGAAAACAGGTGTTTATTACTTATGGCATATATTTGCAACAAAAGAGACATTTATGTGTAAAATATATTGCCAAGATTGTTCAAAACACAGTATTGACAGCAGTGTTAAGGCACTTTATGATCAGTTGTGTGGCATGGTTTGTCAGTCAAAGAGAAATGGCTGTTCTCTTCCCTTTGCAGACACAGGGAGAGCACCCCACAGCAGAGTCGGCTCCTTTGCAGCACTGAAAACTCCATGTTTGCTGCTATTTGCTAAATATATAAGGAGCAGCTGAGACTGTGTTGCAAACAATAGATGTTCTGTCTTTATCCTTAAATTGTGCTGGTAGGGAGAGACCCTGGTTCTGCCCTGACACCACCTGAGTGAAGGGCAGGGGAGAAACATGCTTTCTTCAGAAAAATCCCTTCTTTTGTGGGTTAAAATAAACCCTAACATGTATGAGTGAAAACCACTAGCAAACAGGAATCGTTTTACCTTTGCAGTATAAACTCCTTTAAGTTATGCAAACCATTTGGGGTGCAAATAACATGCACTGAAGTGATTCGAGGAAGGAGAAATCACTGTGCTTAGGGAAAGCTGCTTTAGTCACTTCATCCTTACATACAGTAAAAGGACTTGGCTATGGAAATACTGTAAAAATGTTCATTCTGACAGCAGTTTGGGAGCTGGCTGCTCCACAGAGGCAGCTGAGGAGCCACCATTTGCTTTTCCAGCACTATAACTACATAGAGAGGGACACCAGATCTATAAAAACACATCCCGTGTAGCAAACCAAACAAAAAAAAACCACCAAACCCACTAGCTTAAATGGCATTTCTTTTAAAATGGGAGCAAGAGAACATAGCTAACCCTCTTCCATCTGCTTCTTCATTGCAGTAGGGCTCTGGTATTAGTTTCATAAGGCTGTTCAGACACATAAGCATCCTTTCCTTTACATCCTCTCAAATTATTCCACAGTTCCACAGGAAGAGATTTCTTGTGCAAAGAGATATTCCCAAATCCCCTCGCCAAGGAGCCAGGTGGATTAAAAAAAATGAAGAGAGATAGCCCCTTTGCCTTAAGGCAGCTGGATATTTATGCTATTACTTCTTTTTTTTTTTTTCTTGTTTTTTCTTTTTTTTTTAAAAAGCCTTATCTTCCCAAAGCTCTTCTTTCCTCCTTTTTTGCCAGCATAACTTGGGCAGCCGGCAACATCCATTTCACCTGCATGCTGCTGCCACCCAAGCCTCTGAGCCTCAAAATTACTCCCCTGACATGAACAAGAGGATTTTTTTTTTTCCCCAGAATATGGCTCTTTTCAATCTTGTCCATTAATGCTGACTCTGCCTTCAGTCCCAGCATCTGTAATAACATTAATTGGGGCTGAACACAGAGAGTGCAGCAGAGTCGGTGCCTGGTGGATACAGAGAGACGTGGAAGGCCGGTGGAGATGGAACGTGCTCGTTATTTAAGGCTCACTAATAATTGCAGTAGTTCTGTCTTGGTTGCCAGTTTTTAGATTTGTGTGTTGAAACATCTTGAACAAAATGTTAGCGAGAGCGTTTCCGCAGTGTCCTGCTGACTGAATTCAAGGTGCTGCCGCGTTTGCCATCTGCCTGCGAGCTCACAGTGGTAATTATAGAGAGTCTCGCAAGTGCTGGAACCAGAGGTATGTCAAATGCATTTTCCTTCCTTTTGAAGGTAATTTTCATTTTCTCAACTCATTTGAAACTGCATATGATTATCGGTGCAGGTGTGAGAGGCACACAGAAGCAGACAGACATGTGTACGCACCCACGGAGCAAGATACCAACTCCTGGAGTGTCCAGAAGAGCTTACGTACTAATCTCAGCAATTTTAAATTAAATGCAGTTCTGGAGAAAATTCCCTCATTATTACTGGTCCTATCCTTGCACATAGAATCTTAATCTCTCTCTTATTAGTCTGACAATATAAAAAAAACCCACTTGATTTTGCTGAGCATCTCTGGAATAACATGCGTTGGACTAATAACACATATATTATAAAGGCTCCTGAAAGTGAAAGTCACTTGCAGTTTGCTGAACTTTCCATGGGGCTTCTAGTTTTAGTTCAGTTGCTGGTGTTACTTGTAGGTTGTTTTAAAACCTTGCAGGGTTAAAAAGGATTCTGAATAGCAGAGAGTAGATGTCATCAGCAGCCTTCCTTGCTGCAGGCATGTCGTTTTGTTCTGTTCAGAGCAGCTGGTTGTATTGTGCGTAGCCCGTGGAGGAACTAGGCAAGCCTGGAGGCTGATCCAAAAGACTCAGGGTGGGGGTGTGTGTTCCCCTCAGGGATGCTGTGGGATGTGATGTGCTCTGCAATGTACAGGATGCTTGACCATCAGGCAGGCGCTAACAACATGTCCACCCAGAGGGCTGTAGGGAGAGCAGTGAGGATAAGCAGGTTTCTCCCTAAAATCAGCATGATTTGAACAATTCATGACGAACAATTTCATTTGGGGCATGAATGAGGCTGAGGAATTGGGACCCAAGACCGACTTCTGTTTGGAAAGTGATTAAAGATAAGGTGCCTTTGAATGTTGGCCACCTTAGAGGAAGAGTAGGTTTGACTCAGCCATGACCATGGCAGGCTGGATGGGGCTTTGAGCAACCTGCTCTAGTGGGACGTGTCCCTGCCCATGGCAAGGGGGTTGGAAGTCAATGATCTTTAAGGTCCCTTCCAACTCTAACTATTCTATGATTCTAGGACACAAAGCAGTGAGCCTGGTTCTAGGTGGTTGCTCCAGCTCTGCAGGAGACTGTCTATTCTCATACTGGGGTGAACAGGTAGCCACCTTTCTGGGCTGTGGCTGGGCTTCACTTTGAAGCTGTGGAAGAGCAAGCAGGTGGAAGGTAGACTCCTGTCAACATGTATCTTCTCTACTGATCCCCTGAGAAAATTGGGGTAGAAGAGAGGAATGAGTGGAGGTTTGTTCTCCTCATATTTCCTGGTGGGACCTGCTTGGTGTGGCTCACTGGATGGGACAGCATTCATTTGAAGATGGGTCTTTTTCCCCCCAAGTTTGCCACCTTTCTGGTTCTGCTGTCTGGCCAGAAGGTGGGAAGGTGTTACTGTGAGAGGTTCCCTTGAGCCACTGCTGTCCTTTGTTTCTCCCTAAAGAAGAAGAGGGGAAACTTTGTCCAAGCTGCACATTCTCCTAAGTCTGACAGATTTGCTGCCCAGGCTGCTTTCCCTCATGAGAGTGGAAAGATCTGTGCATTGAAAGAGCAGCTGAAGTCGATGGACTCAGTGAGGGAGACTTACAGACCATCCAGTCTGTGAATAGATTTAAAGGGATATAGAGAAGAGTTCTTTAGGAGATTGTGAGAACCAGGTCCCTCTTAACCTGCTTAAACAGGACATTCTTGCATGCTTTAAAGTAAAGCCTCTACATCTGTACTTGCAGGTTGAAGGTCAGGTGTGCTCAGCAGTTTAGTACGTCAAAGGCAAGAACAGGCTTGAGCTTTCCTTATTTTATGCCTTAACTAAAAGCACAGTGTTACAGTCACCTTGCCTGTTCAAGAATTAAACTAATTCTGGGGTGGTGGAATACCTTGTACTTCTCAGACAAGAACTTCTATAAGCATTTGGACTCGTGAAGCCTTGTTTCCCATGGATTTGCATTTCACGGTAGCTTATGAGCTCTGAACAACATCTTTCCTAAAACTGGGGTTGGTGTGATATCTTTTCCTCACCTTATTCCATACCTTAGTCAGTAGACTCTCTGGTGGCTAATACAGGCTGGGCTTATCCAGAAGACCTCCTCTGGTGAGGGCAACTACTTGGATACTGAACTGCCTTCCACAAAGTGGAGGACTTCACTTATCTCTCCATCATTCTGTGAGAGGGAGCTGAAATTATCCAATGGGGTCAAAGTTATTGAGGAACATATATAAAGCGTGATCACATAAGTCACATTTCCATGGGAACCGGCTAAAAATACATCTGTATGAACACTCAGCATCTATCGTGATGAACTATTATGCAAGTAGGTTGGGTTTGTGGTTTTTTTTTTTTTTCTCAGTGAGAACATTGCAGCTGCTTGTTAATAATTTGTGGTAGAATATTCAGAGAAGTTTACAAGCCGTCATATGTGCAGTCGTCTGTGTGCTTATTATATCGCCTGCCTTCTCTCCTGCTGCCTAAAACAGGAAATTAACAGAGCACCCTTTCTCAAGACTCAAAAAACATCCAGGAGATTAAAAATATCCCGAGGCTTAAAAACTTCTTCACCTGGTAAGACGAGCAGAGTTCTTTACTAACCGGCGTGTAAAACGTGAGTGTTGTAGCGACGGAACTGAGCGCTGTATGTGAGAGGTGGAGAAGAAGGCTTGGAGGCCCGTCCGTTGTGGAGAGTGTGCCATGTTGTGCCATGGCAACTTGGGAATATTCCCTATTGGCAAGTAATGAGTCCCTGCAGACCAGGAAATTACCACCAAATAAATTATTCAAATTCTGAATACATACTTACCTCGCTATAAATGTTCTTAGGATAGCAGTTTTTTGTGGAATGGGACTTTAGATTGTATGAGATGAGACAAAGAAGGTATTTTACCATGAGGTGACATATATTATAACGTCATACATCCTCCACGACTAAGATGAATGTCTTGTGCTTGTAGCTGCTTTTGTCTGTGTTTCCAGAAGCAGGGTAGGAATTGTCTGTTGTGCCAACTGAAGGATGGGACTGGATGAAGCATTGTTAGGAAACAAATCACTGAAAATATCTGGTTCAAAAAACAGTATAAAATTCTCTAGCCTGCCATAATATATTGTCTCAACTTACAGAATTTATTTTCTAAATATTTGGAAGCTTTTCTATTTCTGTCTTGATATTTTAAATTTCTTTCCAAATAACAATAGGGTTCAAATTGTAAAGCTTAACATCAGGGGTTTGGTTTAGTTTATTTTGTTTTGGTCTTGGTTTTTTTAATTTCAAATTTTAACTATAAGACAATATACGGCTGTATATTTAATAGTAACATTTTCAAATTGTACATAATATCATACTATGCAGATTATCCCAAAGAGGGAGGAGGAAAGATTCCATATGTCTTCTGGCCTCATAAAATAGCATGCCACTGGACAAATTTTGAGTCAGGAATATTAACAAATTATGAATAACTTACAGACCCGGAGTTAATCATCAAAGATACTATTTAAATTAAAAATGAATTCAAGAATTCAACATGCTGTCTGCAGACAATTCATTGATAGAAAAGAAAAAAAAGGATGAAATTAATCAAATAAATAATTCATTGTAAATCACACGGTTCTAATTATAACAAGGTGTTAAAAAATGGATCAGCTTCTGAAAGCGTGGCTGAGCTCTACTGTGTGTACCTATCACCACAACTGCAGCTGTTGAAATATAATCCCTGTTTTAATTGCTTTGGGTTCAGGACAATAGTTAGGTACAGGAGTGCTAACAAAGGTCTTGACTTACCCCATTTATTAAAAGCTGTTTTGTTTGTTTGCTTGCATGACAAAGCACCCCCAGCTGGTGGCTCTGGGATGTGAGAGAGACTGGCCTACCCCTTCCCAAATCTTCAAAACGAAATTCTGCATGAAACTGATGTTTTCTGACCTTCTCTCTCTCCAGCTCAGAGGTCTCTGAGCATTCTTTTCCAAGGAGCTGGAGATTAAAAAGGTGTAGAGCAGACCTTTCCCCAGCTCTCTTTTGTTCCTCATAAAGCAGCACTTGCAGATGCTCCTGTGGGACGCTTGATGACTCTGGGGTGGAGCAACCAGACAGAGGACCTCTTCGCTGGCCCACACAGGAACCTTGTCAGGAGCATTGTGCACCAACCCATGTGTTGCTGGATTTTAGATGGAGGGTGAGGAACAGTCAGTGCAGAAACTAATGAGATGTGTACAAACACATTTGTTCCTAGGCCTCCAGAGCATTGAATCACGAGACACTTCAGTTCCTGAACTCTTTGATAGCCAGGAGCTGTGTTTAGCTGTGTCACCGTCCCACTGAGCCACCAGCACTCATACCAATTCAAAGCCTCTACTAGTGACTAGGCAGAGTCTAGCATTTCTTAATTATTTTTTTTTTTACATCTGCAAAGCATGATCAGGGTTGGCTGGTTCTTGCTTGCAAGAACTGTGTTCCACAGGCAAAGACAAATCCAGTGCTGTCCCCTGCATTAGTAGAGGTCCTAGTTTAGTTCCCATTCTAATAAAGGCTAGCAGTGGTTGTAGTGAGAAGATGAGGGCATTTACCATGAAATATCTGTGTAGATTTTGAGCAAAATGGCTTTTATTGCCTTAGCCACTTTTAGGGCAGTGATGGAACAAATGTGGGCTAGAAATCCTGAGGGCAAAAATAGCTGGCAGGTGAACTGGAGCATCCACTTAACTACAAATGGTGCTTTTCCCACAGAGCTAAAAAGTCTCTGTCCTGTCAAAATTGATGTAGTGACTTGGAGTTTGAGATGCTCCATGGTGCTGCGTTCAGTTTTTTTGAGTATCTGCACTGTCTCTTGGATTTGTCACATCATCAGGTCAGGCAGCAGCTGGTAGCTTGACTCTGTCACCAACCTGTAAAAGTGTCCAGCCCTTTAGCCATCAGAAATTGCTGAAGATCCTAGTTTTCTCTGCAGTCAAATACTAAAGCAGAATGTAACTTGTGTACAGTACCTGTAAGATGATTGAAAAGTGAGGTGGAAGAGCAGGAAGGTGGTGATTATAAAGAGGATTAAAGTTGTCTTTGTCAGCTGTGCCATATCATATTAGTAAAAAAAAATGATCAGAATAATACAATCTCACAAATGTATTGACATCAGCATTTTGTCCTCTGAAAATATATTAGCCACGGCTTTTGCACCATCCTAGCAAAATTCACAGTGGTGGAAAATTGCCTACCATTAGTATACAATAAGGTTTCCATTTCTTCCCCTTAAATTTCAGATCCTCAAATACTACATAATAGTCTCCAATCTGCTGGTAACTCTGGGATTTTTCTAATGTTAGCAATTTTGGATGTACTGACAATGTTTTTGCCTTAGTGATAGAAAGCAATCAGCGCAGCGCTGTAGAACAGGAGAAAAAAGGAGGAAAAGGCCAATACCACGTATTAGTCAGCTTCAAAACATCACAAAATTCAGATTGCCACATGCTGAATACAAATGTGGTAGAAATGTTCAGAAACTGCAATCAAATAGCTTTGAATGTCAAATGAAATTACTTGGGGAATCTTCTAAGCCCTCTTCTTAAAACACACTGGAACATAAATCCCCTACTTTCATTTGATTAGTCCAAAAGGCTATAGGATATATTATTACATCTAGAAAACATGACCAGAGTTTTAGTCATTAGCATCCCTGAACACACAAATCCCCATAGGTCCTTATTTTTTCTTGCTCTATATGTTCTGAATGGAACATAATCAGCAAACTTTTAAAATGAAAATATACCTTAAACTCACTGACAGTTATAAATAACTTATTTTTTAAAGAAAATCCCTTTGGAGGTTTGCATCTGCTCAATTATAGTGTGACAGCAAAATAAAAAAAATAATTATATTATTTGTGAATATTAAGGTCTGTGAGTGACTTTATTTTGTTCCTCAGAGGTCATAAGAGTCTTTGGTTGACAAACTCCCTTGCGGTAATAACCATCAGCTTTGGCAACAGAACATCATTTTGACAGCTCTGTGATGGCAAACCCTTCTAGACTTCAGTGGTTTCAGGTCCTCGTACGCTGTCTTCATGTTTAAGAAGCTTAGATGGAATTATTAGTTAGTTATTGTTTTCTCCTCCATTGTTTTTTTTTTTTCTGATCAGTTTTTGCACCTGTGCATTTTTAGCATTCCATGGGTTTGGTAACAGTTTTTACAATTGAGCTATTCATTCTTTGTTTAGAAGGTATGTTCTGAAAACCTTGTTTGATGCTTACTAGTTCTTGAGCTAGAAAAGAAAAGCAATTGTTTCCTTTTTTTCTGTGTGCCCTTCATGATTTTGCTAAACCCTCTTATTCTCTCTCTCTTCAGTCTCTCATTTTTCAGATTGAGGAATGCATTCCTTGTTTGGAAGCTATGCTCAATCTTTGATCATCTTTATCGTGTTTCTTTGTGTCTCTTGAAGCTCAACTTATGCTCCTTCTGAGAAGAAGGGAGCTGAATTGAACACAGTAATCAAGATGTAGGCATAATGATGGTTTTGGGTTTTGTTCTCTCTTTCTTTCCTAATAATTCCTAACATTCCAGTTGCTTTTTTGACAACTACTGAGCACCAGGCTGACACGTTCACACTATTATAACTTCAATATCTCTGTCCAAAGTGGTAATAGCCAGTTCAGAATCCGTCATTAGATCTTTAAAGTTAGCAATGTATTTTTATTTTTTTTTTAGCTCACACACCTCACTTTTCATTGTTGCTTTCACACCTGACACAGAATGTGATTTTGAGTTGTTTACTGCAGATTGTTATTTGAGAGCTGCTTTCTGTGTTTGGCACACACATCAGACCAGAGTTTGAACAGAGTCAACTGGTCTTGGCTTTGAGGACTTCAGTGGAGCCATCACCCTTTGCATTGACAGAGGAGCTGACTGGTATTTGGAGACTCTTTAACTTCTTGGCTGAACCAATAGGTTGTATGACATGTGCCATGAGAGATAATTGAATGAAAAATGGAAAAACTGCTCTGCATGATGGAAAAAAGGGGAAGGTATTTTGGCTTATCTCAAATTTCCTGATAATTTTTGCCAGCTAAGACATAGTGCCCCTTTTGGTTACAAAACCCACGATGCATTGTCGCCTGCTGCTGCTTTTGCACCTACATGGGGTCCAGCTGTGTACCAGCTGATGCTGTGGGTGGAAGTGACTTGGCCATTAGCTTCAGGGTCAAACCCTCTGGTTGATGGTCCTATAAGGGTAAATTAGTGTACTTTCTTGAAAAAATCTCCAGGGCACACATTTTCTTGATATTTAAGTATCTCTTAAAGATCTGTCTTTGTGAGCATGTTCTAAAGAAGTCTGAAGAACCGAAGAAGTTATTATAGTAGGGATGTAATGTCTCCACTGTTTTGCACATGGATTCTTTCTTGAAGAACCTTATCTTCAGCTTAACCCACTTCATTTATATCTGCATTTGTCTTGAGACTGTGACTCTAATAACAGTAAACCACAGTTTCTATGGAGTATTTAAATAAATGCTATTTGTAGGATCCTTACACATTTTTTTTTTTGTTAAAAATAGTCCATGTCTTTAGGAGTGAGACATTATGTAGTCTCAGCAAAGGATACTCTTATTACCCCTGGTTGCAATACAAATGCAGTAATTTATACAACACTCTTTTTATGTTTGCAAATAACAGTATTAGGATGAAAAGGAAAAATAATAGCCCTTAGAGATGGGCCTAGATCCATCTAAAGATGCTGCTTATTCTTTTATTTCAGTTTATTTGTACTCAGAAGTCAGGTTTTGTGTACAGAAGAAGAGAAAGATGAAATCAGCACTTTTCCCTCCAACCAAGATTTATGTGTATGTTGCAATTAGGGCAACAGATTATGCCTCCAATTTTAGAAAATTTTCTGTTTAAAGTTGCAAGTACATATACGCCTCTACAATATCTGACATCTGCTCAAACATGCAGATAGTTGTTTTGACACTGTAACAGTTGCAGAAAATGTATTTTTTAAAATTTTGAAACATGTCAGTACAATAATTAGTCCTTAATTCCCATTTGCCAGTGACAGAGATTTTGAAGTCAAGTATTTTCTGATTTGTTTGCAGTTTTCTCTGGTCCACACTGGTTGCTTCTGAAACATGTGGTGTTTCTGTAGGATGCAAACTTAATTCAACAACCTGTTCAGCCCCTCTGCCCCTGCTCTTCCCCTTAGAGTGTCTTGAAGCCAGTCAAAACCAGGATTCCATGGTGTCCTGCTGTTTGTTTACTGATTAGTGAAAGCTATATTGTCTTGAGAAGACTTACGGTCCAAAAGGCAAGATGACCTTTGTCTCGGTGGCTGAGTCTCTATAGGTGCCCTAAAGCCCTCAAGTGCCCACTCCTTTCCAGGCATGCTAGATGTGTTTCAATGTAGTACAGCTTATCTCGCATTAAGCCTGTCCACAGGCCAAATGATTTTTCCAGTGCTTACATCAGTGCTTGCCCTGAAGGGCATTCACAATGCAAAGCTACAAAATAGGGGAGGATTTTCCACAGCTAAGGGACTCCATCAGCTACCCCCAACTGTGTTGTGATCATAAGATGCAGCCTTCCCTATATTTGTTGTTCTGTTTATAAGATTGTCTCTTTTCGGTTCTGCCTCCTGTGCTGTTATTGGGTTGTAACCTGAAGGTATTCACTACAAATTGCTATGAATAATTTCATTTTTTTACCCTGTCCTCAAGCTCCTGGCATTGTTTACTTCTGATTTTCCTTAGCGTATTCAGGAATTCTATCATAAATGTGCCGGTTCCTCATGCTTGTGATAAAAAGATGATCTTTTGTTCTTTTTTCATAACCTTTAGGATTTTGCACTGCTCCCATACCCACAAACATCTGATACTCAGTTCCCTCTTTCTTACAGATCTATCTTCCTTCTCAAAAAAACATTCTCTCTCTCATTAGAAACCTTTCTGAACAGCAAGGAAGTCCTGAAAGGCATCGTAGTAAAAGGTAAAGGCAAATGGAGAAATGTCAGAGATAATTACAGCTCTGGAAAATTTCTAGAAGCAAAGTTGGGAGTTAATGTTATTTGTGAGGTCAGGGGAAAAATATCTTTTCTCACCCATGAGTTTGGCTTTGGGTGTTTGCACAGAACTTGAGTCTTGGAGTCTTTTGTACTTGCCTTGTAGCATTTTGCAGTATCTTGGTGCTCCAGAGCTCTGGACAAGTCTTACAGGAGAGTTATCGGGATACAGATTTTTGTATCTGGACATAGGAGTAGTTTAGGGACTTTGGACAGTTTGAGTCTTTGTTGAACTGTTTGGATGGAAATAGCTAATCTCTCCAACCTGTGTAACACTACTTTCCTTTCTTCAGTTTGGTTTGCAAGCTCCTTGAGGCCAGTCTGTAGGTAGCTCGTTTGTGTAGCTCGTGGCCCAGAGGGAATGTAGTCTAAGTTGGTTCCTACTTCAGAAATACGTAATTAAGCTCACCATTTCTTTAGAAGAATGGTAAATACACAGTCTGCCTAAAATGCACTATCAAATCCGTGCCTTAAAACATACATATGAATCTAATTTGAATTTAACCCAGCTGACAAAAAGTCCCGTCCACCCCATCTCCTTACCAAGTTCTCCCATGTGCGTGTTCTGTTGTGGCTGGCCTGGAACCTATAGGAGCTAAGGGGTACAGTCTTGGCAATTCCATGTACTGAGGCACATTTGATCATGGGGTAGAGAATATGGAAGAATAATGTGCTTGCTTAAATTATGTTTACTAAGGATTTGACAAATGTAAACATTTCTGTCTCTGTTCTGCACTGGTGAGCCCCCACCTGGAGAGATGTCCAATCCTGGTCTCCCTGATGTGAGAGAGATGTGGAGAACCCACATACTGGAGTATATGGAAGGCAGTGAAAGACCACAGAGATGATTAAGGAATTGGGGCATCTCTTACACATGGAGAGGCTGGGAGAGCTGGGTTCCTTCATTCTTGGAAGACAAGGCTTAGGGAGATCTTCTCGGAATGTATAAATACCTGATGGGAGCAAGGAAGGGGGAACCAGACTCTCCCAGTGGTGTCCTATAACAGGACAATAGGCAATGAGCATTGGTTGAGTTACTAGAAAATCCATCTAAGCATAACTTTTTCTCTGTAAGCACTGGCACAGGTTGCCCAGAGAAGTTGTGGAATCTCCATCCTTGGAAGTATTCAAAACCAGACTGGATGTGGTTCTGGGCATCCTGCTCTAGCTGACCTTGCTTGACAGGGGGGTTGGACTAGGTGACCTCCAGAGGTCCCTTCACACCTCAACTGTGCTGTGACTCTGTTGTTTGCCTTTAAGTTGTCCTTAAATAGCTCATTAAATGAAACTAGACTTTTATAAAGGGAAAACAGAAATCTTTGTTTCTTCCAATGGTTATAATATGCTTCTAGGTAAATAGCTCAGTTTCCTGAATCTGCTTTTTTGGTCTCTTCTGTAAATGTCATCCTTTTTTTGAGGACTTTCTTTTCCCTCTTCAAATTTTTTTCTTTTTTGACAAGTAAGGGAAGACTTTCAGTAGAAGCTGAAAATTATTTTCTGTGCTTGAGGGGAAAAATCCTGTGCCCAAATGCTCACATATGTTGTCTGATGATAGCCAGATATGCTTTTAGGACAATTTAAAAAAAAAAAAAATTCAAATAGTAGTATTGTTCAGTAATAGGGTGCAACTGGCTCTCACCTGTGCTCCTGCCTAACTTATTCCAAGTCTGGAGAGAAGAAAATGTTGAAATCCTATCACAGGTGCATTTTAATTTTTTTTTACCTCAAAACCTACCAGCTCCCTGGTTCAGCTATAAGTGTTATTATTTTTTATTTACTATATTACCATTTATTATCAAAATGGTCACCTCTACAAACCCAAGTATTCAGCTTTTCAACATTTTATTGTGCTTCAGGTGTATTCACTGACCAAGCCTTTCAATGTCCCTATGATGGAGATGAGTCAATATATATTGCAAAATAATAGCTAAGGAAGTTAATAATTCAGTCACACAGCTATTTTATTAAGCTTCAGTCCTCAGACTTCTAATTACATGCTGTAACAACCACACTATGCTTCCCTGGTAGGGGAAGTCCTTTAATGAAGAGCTTTATTCCAGGAAATATCTTGTTCTCCTCCTGCTGATCAGGAGAGTTCTGTCGGATGGCTTTCCAAATCAGTGCGGCAAAAAAGAGGGATTTTACTCTAAGGCAAACTTTGGAAGGCATACTTGAGGTTTGATTGGCAGAAGCAAAGGATTTGGGCAGACTTGGCATTAAATGAGGGCAGCAGTTGGTTAAAGTGCCTGAAGCACTGTCATTCACTTAAAGATCTGCTCATGACACAAGAAAATATGCTGGTAACAGCACCTGGGTAATCTTCCCTCTCACTCCCCCTCAAATCCAGCATTGGACATATTCCAGCAGCCTTGTAGCTCTGTCTTCTGGAGAAGGTAACCTGCATCTATAGTTTTCTTTCCATGCGAGGAAGGATTTGTGTCGTGGAAAAGGAAATCCTGACAGTGGGTCTGAGAGGGGCGAGAGTGGTCACCTGTGGAAAATTAAGGCAGCTGGTTCAGCTCTTGGGACGCTTCAAAGCAGCCTTAAGATTATCCTAATATTTACCAGGTTGACACTGGCCCCAAGCAGCTGTTCCAGCAGCTGGAGAATCATGATTGTGAGCTGCTGCTGACATTTGCCTACCTCACCACCACAGGGAGGAAGAAGGATACGGAGTTGGTGTTTCTGGCTTTGTGGCGTGTGAATTCCCCGTGCAAAGGGAATCTCTGGCTTGTCTTTATGGCTCCTTTGGGCTACTGCAGAGGTGCACATTAGAGCCAAGTTCTGGGCTGAAATAAAGCAGAAGGGTGGCTGCTACTACTTGTAAAGGCACAGCTAATTCTTTCTATTTCTATCCTTCCTTGAACCCAAGGAGGCTGTGAAGTTATTTCTGCATTTTGAGACCTCTTCAGAGATATGTGGTTGAGAAACTTCTCCAGGTTTCGTTCCAAGGAGCTTGGATCATCCGTGAAGGGTGTATTAGATTGCTCAGATGGGATTTGCATCACTGTTCCTTGTAAAAGGTGTTGGTGAGGTGTGGGGGATACACAGGTGTTTACATTGGGTGGTGATGGTGGGGCAGGACCTAGGGCAGAAAGACAAAGACCTCTATGGGATCCTTGGTGCCCAGAACGAAACCTTTTCTCTAGTGCCATGTACTTTAGACACTAAATCAAAATTGGAATACTTCTGTGTCTACTTTTCTCTCAGGATGCTGACAGGGCACTTACTGATGGCAGTGTCATCACAGCTCTTATGATGCAAATTGTCACATTTTGCTATCCAGCAATGTCTCTCAGGGGACCTATTTCACATTAAAAGACCAGCTTCTGCTCTCAGTAACCTCAGCATAAATCTAGAAAAAAGTTTATATTGTCAACAGCAATTATACATGCTATTCAGGACATAAGTTATGGAGGCAGGTCGTGCCCAAAAGTTGATTCAAGGCTCTGATGATTAGAAGGTTTCTTTTATGGCCCATCTTCTTAACTTTTGGCACAAAGGAAAGGACTCATTCCTTTCCTTTGGATTCATATTCTTGTGGTTGTGGTGCAAAAACCAAACTTGCCTACAAGTGCAAAATGTGACCTGGCTGTGCTCATTTCCATGGCTTGTCTTGCATTTGAGCAGACAGTCCATCAGTAATGTGAAATTTTGCATTTGATTTCTTCACCTGGATACATTCACTTGGGTGGTGTGTTGGCTAAATTAACTCTGCTTTGGGTGGCTCTGATTTTACCCATAGATTAGGAAAAAAGTGATCTAGCCTCTCTTTCAAAGGTGGCTTTTTTTCCAGTTACTTTAAAAGTAAACAGCCCCCATTTTAAAAAAAAAGAATTACCACCAAAAATGAATAACAAAGAAACTTAAAGCAAGACAAGACTGCAAAATATGATTCATGAAATAATGTAATAAATGTAGAATGAACTGGAGCCCTGTTTCAGGTATGCAAATGCTGTGATACCCCTCCTTGTTACTATGTCAGCTGAAGTTGCTACCACGCCGTAAGAGTTCACCGAATAAACCACTGCAAATGCTCCCACTATATCACAATTACAGAAACAGAGGCACTAAGTAAGTTTATGCTGATCCACCGGGAACGTTTTTAGAAAGTTTAATAGCCCTTAAAATTTCTCATTTCTAACCTGTCATGGGCTTGCCTCGTGACTGCTCATTTTGCTGTGTTATAAACGCAGATAGAAAATCAGATTTCTGGCTTAAAACCTCACCAAAATCATCATTCCTGTTTAAGACAGCAACAGCCACATACCATTGAAGCCTGGATAGTCATTTCTTTCTACATCTACAACTTGCAACACATTGCATGGCTTGAAATGCTTCTGGTCTAATTAGAAGAGCTTACAAAATTCTCTGTAAAGATTATATGAAAAGATCACTGGAAAGAATAAATAACAGCAGTCTAATTTGCAGTTCTGGGTACCTCGCAAGTGAGAAGGACATCTTTAAAATATGGATTCTGTTGATATGATCATTAAATAGCTGGAGAGATTGCACAGGCTTTGAACCCCAATCAAGGGCTCTGCCATGATTCACAAAAAAAAAAGGAGTTTTTAAACTGTCTGATGTACTTCCAAGTACCTGGATCCTGTCCAAGCGCACCTGAGCAGAGCACCTGTTGTGGCAGAGAGCTGTAGAACACACATAACTTTAAGCACATTAATTATCCCCCTCTTTTTAAAGAGCACTACTCAGTTGAGGGAAGTGTCCTTGAAATGAAGGACATTTATAGATGCGTTGCTGGATCAGAACAGAAGTCCCCAATGTATGACAGGATTGCATTTGTGAACTAAGGACTTCTTTATAGTTGCTTTACGTATAGGGCTGAAAACACCATCTCACATTAGTTGATTCAGTAGCCAGCAGAGAAAGTTGGAAGCTAGCCTGTAAAATCACTCCTGTTGATATCCTGATATCAAACAGCTATTACATATTGAATTGATTAAGGGTTCATTATAGTTCTAGAGAAAGGTGATTAAAGACTTAAATACCTGCCTTCTCAATGAGCTGACAACTCAAGAGAAAGGCCAGCTGCTGGGAAGCTGCATTCACAGAGTGTGCATTTTTACTTTTAAAAAGAAACACATTATCAAGTACATCAGCAAATTAGCCTGATAAATGGGGTTTATGTCTCTGTCAGTGTTTTCCCTGCCTTGTTTTGAACCTCTTGGGCTGCTCCATTCCATCCAGAACCAAATGCACGTGCAGATGAAGAGGGAGGGAAGCTGGGGAAAAGTAGAGATGACTTAAGGATGAGCAGAACGCTCCTCCAGGTTAGCCTGGGTTTGGAGCATAAACGAACATGCTGCAAAGAAATGCTGCTTACCTGGAGTGCTAGGACCTAGCTGAAGTTCTGATGAACCCAGGAATCTGCCTTTCTACATATAAGTGGGAGATTCAATCTGATGAAAACACAAAGCAAATGCTGTTTACATCATTGGTCAAGTATTTGACACTTGCAGGGCTACTGAGGGGAAAGATTTCATGAGGTCCCTTAAAATACCGTCCTCTCACTCCTTGTTAATGCTATTTCACAATTTATTGTTACATTTCTCTGAGAGTGCAAGTTACACACATTTCTATTGGTCTTGAGTTTCTTTATATCGTGTTCCTGGTAACACTCTGGTTGGACTTAGGTGACCTTTAAAGGTCAGCCAGACTAGTCTATAATTCTGTGATTGTCTGCAGTAACTGCTCTAGAGGAAAAAAAAAAAACTAGACAAAAATTTTAATGAGCTAAGAGTTAAAATTCAGCTTAGGTTTAAACCCAAGAGGAATCAAAACTGGACAGGAAGAGATGTTAGAGCCCTTAGGATGTTTTTCTGGGCTATTGCAAGTGCACACTTTTCTGTTCTGGAGTGGGCTGTGGGGAGAAAGGAATATTCTTGCCAAAGTCCTGGCTGTGTGCGGTTTGTGGTAAGGGGAGGTTTTAGGCAGGATGCTTCTCCCACTCGAGTTTTGCCCTGGAATTTCTCTGCCAGCTTTAGCACAGTTCATCCTGCTGAAAAATCTTCCTCTCTCTCGTCTCACATTTCCTCTGCTACCTTTTGTTGCATGTTTTAACATAAATCAGAGATCTGTGTTTTTTAAAGTTTTGTTTAATCCATGGGGGTTTTGCACACAAAACATGGCTGGCAACTGAGGATCCATTTCACTTACATGTATTTCGTCACTTGTCTGAGAAAAAGTGGGTTCATGATCAAGGCAAGTTCCCTACTTGAGGAGAAAGGTCTAAGTTTTGCTGAGCACTGACAGTAAAGGTGGCCAGCCAGGATATAATTTGTTAGCTCTCACTGGCACCCCTGTAAATTAAAGTATTCTTGGTGCTAAACTGTGCAGAAAATTTTGAGAAATTCTTTCTTCCTTTGGAAATGTAAAAAGAAATGAAAGCAAGCACTCCCCCGGGGTGATCCATAATATCAAATGCCTCTTTGGCCTTAAGTCAGATTTAAAAAAAATGAACCTTATGCAGTAGTGCTGGGTGAAGAAAACTACATAGTCGTTACAAGCAATAACAATATGAGACTGAATCTCCCTTCATCAAAAGACTTTGAAAACCATGAAGCTCTTCTCCCAGTATCTCCCAAGCCATTCCTAAGCAGCTCCTTACCATTGTCTGCTGAGATTAGTACCAACACATGAGAAGATTCACTACGTGTAACATCACAGAAGACAATGCAAGATAAATCTTTGTAGTATTGATAGAAGCAAGTGATATATTGCTCCTTTGTGCATGGATTAATTTGTTACTGTAACAAGCTTTTTTTTTTTCTGTTTGGTTGGGTTTTTTTTGGTTTTGCTTTATTTTGTTTTAAAGCTCCTGAGAGCCAAAGCATATCTATTCCTGCTATGGTGGGGTTTTTTTTCTGGTAATAGGCATATTTTTAACTGGACTGAACTCTCAATTTCAACTGTTTGATTTATGCCAGGTCTTTATCAGGTTTTCAGGTAGTCGTATCGGTATTTATAATTTAATTGGTTCAGAGAGAAGAGCTGAAAAAGTTATGTGCAAATGAAAAGTAAAATCCTCTTCAGCTCTTCAACGTACATAGATGTCAGAAAATCAGCTAAGTCCAACTACCAGTATTTGAGTTGGTCTACAAATCACAGAGTGGGAGAGGGAAAAAAGTATTTTAAGTACTTTTTTTTTTTTTTTTTTGTGGTTGCACTCGATGATCTCCAAGGTCCCTTCCAACCACTACAATTCTGTGATTCTGTAACACACAGAGCCCTGGAAGCCCTGGAAGAGAGTACCAGGGCTGAGGGAAGCCAACTGTTTTGCAAGTACTGAAGTCATATAATCATTTCAGGAAAGGGACCACACTGCATCTTAAAACTAGAGGGAGTTCTTATTCCTCCTTGGGTTCTTATTCCCACTTCTCTGAAGGAAGATGGCTCTTCTGTCTGTTTCTTCTTCTGATCTCTGTCTTAATAAGTGATCATGACAGATTGATGCTTTTTTTTTTGCGCCCACACTGTCTTTTAGCATAAGCCATCATTTTCCCTAATAGGTGTTTATTCTCTGCTGGGCTTGTGGACAGCATTCATATCCCCTGAAGCCTTTGTTTCACTTCAGTTCACATTCTTTTGGAAGATGAAGCTGTTCATTTCCTTGATTATCCTAATCAACTGCTCTAGATTCAAAACATCTTTTTCTCTGTTTAAATGTGACTGCCTGGAAGTGTATTGCAGAAGCCATCTCTATGGCCCCTGTGAGCTATACAGTGACACTGATACTTCCCTGTTCCTACCAGAAACATTTTACCTGGTAACAAATGATAACTGTATTTACACCTTCCATCATGGCTTAGTCATCCTGTCCTCCGTGAATACCCCCAGGCCTTTTCCCCTTCTGTCACCGCTGACTAATGAGTTTTCTCAGCTTCGAGAAAAACTTCTTATTCCCAGTCTCTAAGTGCAAGGTGACACCACTTTTGTACTATGCCATTTGATTCCATTTCCACTACTATTGGTCTTGAACATCTCAGGTTCTTTCCAGGCAATATCCTGATACTCATCTTTACAGATGACATCCCTCAGCAAATGTCATAGCTCAGTCCTACTTTTAACTGAAGTCGTATTTGAAAATAAGAGATGTGACTGGTTCCTACTGATTTTTCAGCTACAGCTGTAGGCAGCTTCTTTTTGTCCAAGAATTTCCTTTTAAAACTCAGACCACTAACTTCCTTGCAGTAGTCCTGATCTTCACCTGCTTAATAAGTATTTTCCCATGTGACATTTCATCAAATGATCTTTTCATGTCAAGATTCATGAAGGCTGCGTGTTTCTTTCCTCTAGAAAATCACCTATCAAAGAAAAACAGTAAGTTTACTTTGTGTTATCGTTCAGAACAAGACCCCAGTTGCTACCTCTTCCACGGCCCCTTATTTTCTTTGTTTGCTGCTGCTATTGGCACTCTACACAGGCCTAAATATCTCCTGGCAAGACAACTCAATCACTCGTTTCAAAAAACCCTCAGTAATTTTTAAAATACTAATGGTGCTGTCTTTTCACCCCCTTTAGAAAGCCAATTTCTTTCCTCTTATAGTCTGATGAAGGTTTGCCATCAAATCCGCGTTGCAGGAAGACTGGAAGTCATGACCCTCCAGAATAGAAATAATGCTTTATGAAATAAGAGCCAGTTCTCTCATTCTTCGAAGTTTAAGGCTTATTTAGGCTTCCAGATGAATTATACTTTATTGTTTTCTACCGCTACCACATGAGTATTTGTCTGCATCAAAGTGCCACAGACAACAAGAAGGGCATTAGCTGATGATCTAGTTAAAAGACACCAAGTTGTGAAATAGCTGAGGTTTTTTGTTATTTTTATTTTTTTCTCCTGAAAAGGTTTAGAGTGAAACATGGAGGTAAAAGAGTAAGTTTGAAACAGCATCTACTCAGGCAATGCTTGGCTTTATCTAGGGCTCTATGCACCAGCCTTCCTGAGCTCCTAAATTCATTCTTTATTGCAAAAGAATGAATGTTAACACTCCCTTTCATTTCAGTCATGCCATTTCAGCAAATTTACCTCTCAGAATCAGTAACTGAACTCAACAAAAGGTTTTTATCTGCTGATAACTTTCCATCTGAGAGATTTAAAGTGCCAGATGACATTAGCTCTAGCTCAACGATGTTATTAAATTCTCACCTTAAATCTCACATACAGAAAGCTCTTGTCAGGTCGCACGAACGGGATGATTGCATTAGTCATACTACCAGAGTGATAGACTCATTCCAGTAGGTTCACTGTATTCAGGCTGAAGTTTGATCTATGACAGGACACTTCTTACCTAACATGATGTGGTTTCTCCTCTTTGGTGTTTTTACTAGTTATATTCTTGTCACTGTAATTTATATCCCCTTTGCTCTGGAGTGTGAATTCTTTGCTGCTTTTGTTAAACTGGGATCTGCTACAGTGAAAAAATCCACGGTTAGTTTATTTGAGAGATTTCCTCTGTTCATAGTTCAGCTTGAAACTAACTGTGCACTCTTGAAGCACAGTGTCCATGCCTTGGCCTCTGAATGACAAAATTAAATTAGCACGACTGACATTTTGTACGTGGGAATTTATGCAAGGATCTGCTTGTGAAAAGTTTAAATACACCAGCTGAAACATTAATGAATTATGAATGTTTAAAATTAAGTGGTTATATTTATTCATTTTTTAAAATTCATTTTCCCCCTTTGGCTTCTCATAACCCAGTAATATCCAGATGGCTTGGAACAAATACTTTTTTTGGGAGTGTGTGTGTTGATCTTGAAGGAACCAGTGCCATTGACTAGATTTGGGGATTAAAATGAATTTATCTACGGATTAAGAACTCCATATGCCAGTTTTAGTGGGTGTTATGAAATAGGAAACAGCTAGCTATGGAATTCATAATACACTCGTGTACTTTTATAGCCCAAATCATCTTAGTATCAGAGCTCTTCAGCAACTTGAATATACCTACGACACCCATGTGAGTTAAAAGGGTTATCTCTTGATTCTCCTAATGGGATAACTGAAATGCAGAAAGATTAAATGGCTAAGTCGAAGCCATTATGAAATCTTTGGGAGACTCGGAGCTATGAGAGAGTTCTCTGGGTTCCAGGCCGTTGCCTTGAACACAAAGTTATTTCTCCCTCCTTGCATAGTAGCCTTGGGGAAATCAGGAGCACACCTCCCAAAATGTTGTGTGCAGGGGAGCTCCTCAGGCAGGGCAGGGTGGGGAGGCAGATGCCTGTCCTCTCTGTTGATGACATCTTTTGTTGGAAGACGACAGGATGCTTTACAGACCTGAATTGCGTTTCCCAGCCCTTCTGGTAATTACAGGAGGTTCGTAAGTACAATTATCAATGTCTTCCAGCTGGGGAAAAGGGAAGATGAAGTGCTTGGTGAGTGTGTATATCGCTGTAAAAAAGAATCTGTGTATCAGTTTGGAATCAACATTTGCCTTCCTGAGATTGTCCTGTGCCTCATCTGCTGGACTCAGCACCGTGTCTGGAGGAGACCCCACCTCACCAGGGGTGTCAAGGGCACGATGCTCAGCAACGCAGCAGGGATTTTGCAGTTCAGATTTGCAGATGGTTTAAGATAGCAGATTTTTGAGTAACGTTGGGCTATCAAGTTGCACACAAGCCTCAGAGAATGGTGGGAATTTCCCTGCTTTCTTTGTATTGCTTTCCTCAGCTGCCCCAGGCTCCTGTTAGTCTGCCACGCCAGTTTGTGTGGCAACCTGGTTTCCCGTGATTCAGCAGCACATAAATGTATAGCTCTATACATCACATTTGTGCAGTGAAAGTATCGGTTGAGTTCTGTGCTAAACAAAACCAGATGTGCTTATTTTGGTGTCTTTTTTGGTGTTATAAATTCCAAGAAATGCCACAAAGATGCTATAGGGAGCCCCGGAGCACCAGCAGATGTGCCCTTCTGATGCTGGGACTAGATGTGTGCTTCAGCATGGGCTGTTGTGTAGTCAGCCTTTCTTATTGTTATGACCTTTCCTCTTTGTCCTGGTTTGAGGCAAAACAGAACCAATTTTCTGTTCAGGAATTTTACTTTTTACCTGGGCCTCTTTTAACTAACTTAACTCTGAAATTAATGACATTTTCTTAGAAACTGTTTATTCTCGGAGTGATAAGACCTGATTGTGCCAAGGAATGTGCAGAGAGGCTGTTGCTTATACTTATTGCTGTAACAACTAATGTCAGCTAATTTAATTATTTGCCCCGTTAGAGGGTTGGAAGCAGAAGAGCATAGAGGGGTCCCATGGATTGGGACCATGCCGTGAGACACCTTCTGCAGCACCCTGCTCCACTCTCCACATCCCACCAGCCCAGGATGATGCCTTTGCACCCTCTTCCCTCCAGCAAGAGCAGCCAGCGTTCAGTGAGCCAAAATACCTGTGTGGGCAGGGCGAAATGGCTGCTGCTGCCTTTAGAGCAGTGGTGCAGCGTGGTGGCACCCCACAGGATGCTGTTTCTCCTTCCCCCTGCTTTGGCTACGTGGGCTGGGCTGCAAATGTATAGGGCTTGAACTTTGTGGATGAACAACCTAATCCTTGTGACAGACACACGCTTCTGCCCCGTGGTGGTGCATGAAGTGACAGATGCCATGGCTTGAGGTATCACTGGTCCCGTGTGTGTAAACTTTGTTCTTTCAAGCTTTTTGGCCTTTCCAGTTGCCAACAGTGACATTCTCTAAAGCTTTTTCAGCTTAATACGCTGGCATTTATTGACAACTCCACCTTGACAGAGTTTTATTTTATTCTTGCGTGTGTAAAATACGTTGTTGGTGAAACTAAGGGAGTAAGAACAGACTAGAACTCGGCCTAGTAAAAGCAGGTTTTGTGCAATTTGTCACCACATGACTCTGCTAATGCATCTTTAGTCTGGGACTGCGGTACCCCTGCCATGTTTTAAAGTGCAGAAAGATAAGCATACGCCGTACCCTGGAGTGCCGTCGTCTATAAATGTAATTCAGAAATATGGGAAACAGTGCTCGGAATCTGATGGCCTTTTTCGACACAATTACAGGAGCAGCGTGAGATGCTGAACATTTGCAGCAAGGGCGAGCAGAGCAAAGGGGAAGTCAGATGAGCAGGCTGCTAATTCAAGCCTAGATAAGCTTCTGACTAAGAGGGTTTTAATTTGTTTTTTACCCTAATATGATGCTTGTATGATAGCCATTTTCCTGAGAAGACCCATTATGAACTATGCTTATCTGTAGGACCACGTTTAATGACGAGGATACCTCACACTTTTGAATGGGCCTCTACAGACTTCAAGGATATGAATCTAAAAAAGCATTGAATATCAAACTGCTTTTGTTTGACTGCAGATGAAGACACTTTAGTCTGGAAAATCTGTGCGTGGTTTGAAATGAAATGAAATTAAATGAAAGGGGCAAAGGATGAAAGAGTATTTTCTCTCAAGAGGGAAAAGGCTTTTGATCCCCCAGCGCCATGTCTATGTCTGTCTTTGTTCTTTCAGGATCACTTCCAGAATGGTACCAGGAACCTCCTTTGAGTACTCGGTGTCCTCAAACTCTTGCTGATACAAATGGGAATTGAAGACTTTCAGTGCTGCAAAGGAGAAGTTTAATTCCACGGGTCACAGGCTGGAAAGTGTATGCCTGGGCTGCGACCTCAGCAGGTATCTTAGATGTGGTGTTGGGGGTTATGGTGTAGGGGAGAACTTTGTAGAGTAGGGTTGATGGTTGGACTCGACAATCCCAAGGGTCTGTTCCAACATGAATGATTCTGTGATTCGAAGCCTCCAGATGCGCACAAAGCGTTAAATCACATTTTATATTGGCAGAACAAACCAGGCAAGGTTGGGCTGGCTACTAACCATTTTTCAAATGGTTGAACAGTCACAAATTATTCCTCTAGTTACCAAATGAGACTTCACTGAATAATCAGAGCCTGCAATATAGCCTGGAAATCCATAATCCTTGTCTCTGCCTAGCTGGGAATGGTTAAGAACTAGACAGGGAATGGGCAAAGCAAGAATCAGCAGGTGCACTCTTACTGGGAACACAGTATCTCCATCATTTCATGAGTGTAAAATCAGAGGCAGCTTTTTGTCTGATTTCACTCAGCATCAGGTGGTTGGCTGGTGCGTGTGACAAGCTGAGCTTATCTGGTATATTTGGCTTTCTGTTTCTTAAGGGTATAGAAGCAGTCTGTGTGGATGGGTACATGGAGAAATCACAGTTTTTCTAACATGGTTCTCTTTGATCTTACCTGTTGGAAATATATACCTAAGCAATTTTCCTGGCAATGAGTTATGACACCATGTCAAGAGAAGGTTTCGGGGTAGGCAGACGTTGTAAGAATTGCCAACTATTGCTAAAATCCTTTGATCTACATGTGTGTGCAAAGGAGTGTTCGTACAGCTGGATGCAGCTCTTTGAAATAGTAACAGCGGAGAAATGTACTGCTCTTGATCTTTGTATATTTATGAGTCATTCTCTTTAGTATTGATAACGTGAGGTTTTTTTGCTCCCTCCCCTTTGTATTCAATAAGTTGTGTGAGAAATCATATACTTTTTTTGGAGTCTGATGGAGTAAAGTTGTCAGGACCGGTTACCTTTAAAGCTGTTTACCAGGAGTAGATGCTGGACCTGATATTACTTAGCTTTAATGCTCTTTTTCCAAAGGTGCAGGTTGTGTGTCTACCAGCACTGTGTGGGCTTGACCAGGCACTTTCTTCTACAAAGAGCTGAGATCTCTGTTCCCCAGGGGGAACCTCATCATCGGCCCCAGGGGTTGCTCTGCAATTCACTTAGCTGTAAGGATTGTGGTCCTTTCAGGTGCCACTACCAAGCATGGCAGGTTGTCTGCCTTTTCTCAGGAATTCCTGTGGACAGGGAGGTCTTAGAATCATAGAATGGTTTGGGTTGGAAGGGACCTTAAAGATCATCCAGTTCCACCTCCCTGCCCTGGGCAGGGACACCACCCTTTGACCAGGTTGGTCAAAGCCCCATCCAGCCTGGCCTTGAACCCCTCCAGCTCCCCTGGGCAACTTGTTCCAGTGTCTCACCACCCTCACAGCAAAGAATTTCTTTCTGGTATCTCATCTAAATCTCCTCTCTTCCAATTTAAAACCGTTGCCCCTCATCGTGTCTCTCCTGCATAAAGTGATAACAGACCTGCACTAAGGCAAGCAGAAACACCATGTGGCCCTCAGCATGAACAAAGCCCAAGGGCCACATTCAGACACTCTTCAGAAACATTGAACTACGGAGGCCCTGTCTATCATGAATTTTGGAAGGATTTTGGCACAGGTTTGGATGCTGCTTTAAAGTGATTTCTGCAAGAAAGTGATTTCTTTTGCCCTTCCTCAGGTGAGCAGACCATTAGGGGTTCATGCTGTCATTTGTCCTGGCTTGTGGCTGTTTCTACACAGTGTATTCCTTGAGCCTGTGCTAGAAATACAGATGCACCATGGCTGTTGGTGCAGTTAAGCCTGCTCTCTAGCTCACTCACAGCAGGGGAAAGGATACTCCTGCCTCCCAAAAGTTCCTCTGTACATTTCAGCTTTAGTCAGTTCTTCAGATTTCACCCTAAAGATGATACTCGCCGCCTTTTGCTATACCAGGAAATCCTAGTGTTTAGAATGAGCTATGCTGTTCTTGGCTGTTCCTAATTAATATATTTTAACTGTCTATAATTAATGTGGAAATAGGGAAGAATAATGCCGTGGAGGCTAGAGCCTGAAATCTGCTGCCTGGCAACGGTGGATGTACATATCCATTATATCAGGAAATTAGAAACTGGAGCAAGAACTGATCTGTCTGACATTTTGTAGGATGATATAAATGGGCCCACTCAACAAACACTAGATTTATGTGAGGATGTGAATGATACGTGTCTGGGGAAAAGATATTATCTCTCTTATGAGGGTGCAGTTAATACCAGACATCAATTAAATATAGTTCATTAAAGCCTCTAGGTAATCTTATTTTTGGACTAGATCAGAGGAACAACCTACAAGGACTAGCAGAGGGGTTATCTCAGGAATAATCTCCACTTCTGCATGTAGCATCTCTCTATTCGGATGGGCTAAGTGACGTATAGCATCTAGACTGTAACAAAAATAACCTTTTCAGCCAGAGAGAGCGTGCAGTGAAAAGTAACAGTGGCTTATTATGTTTGAAGTAGTTGCATCAGATAGGTATGTGGAGATACGCCAGTCATGGTGGCACTGCTGACATGGTAATGATTGCTCTGTGCCCTCCCTCCTCATCCTCGCAGGGGTAGCTTTGCCTCTGCCATGTTCATGGGATGTGGCTTTATCTAAAACATTTCATCCACACAGATGGACTGACTGGAGCCAGGGAAGATTATGGTACTGTGAGAGATAAGGAGGTTACATTTTCTTGCTTCTTCCTGCTTTGGCTAAAATATTCCTTTATATATTGAGAGGCACAGTTTGAATCTTGTTGTTTTGAACTTGGCCAGTTGTCTCCACCTTTTGAACTCCAAGTGTAATGCACTGATTGCTGCTTGGAAATAAAGTGTTCAATAAGGTAAGGTGTTAATGGCTCTTGCGATGCTGTATCTTATTCCCAGTTAGTGACGTTGCTGGCAGGTAAAAGAGACAGGAGAAACAAATTTCTTCAACATACCTGGAAGAAACAACCTGAAGGTTGGCATAGAGCCTGAGTTTGCAGGGTTAACTTCTGAGAATGCCTCACTTTCCTATATTGAGCCACCAAAACAGGCTCCACGCTTGAGTATTGGCATTAAAACTAACTCCTTCCAAAAGCTGCCCCTCTGTTTTTTATTTTTCTGACTTGCTTGTGAAATCTTGCATGCCTCCTTGCCTATGTTTAGTTTGTGTCCTGGTTGCTCCTGTGTCATGAATCATGCAGGCTTGTGGCAGCATGGGCTAGGGGGGGTTAGATGTGGGGAGAAGACAGAGCATTGCTGGAGGCAGAGGGGATGAAAGGCTCCCAGAGGGCTGCTGGAGGGTGTCAGAAGGGTGACAGGAAAGAGGATGGGCTGCCTCTTTGTGGCAGAGCTGGTGTCATCCTTTCACCAGAGAGAAGGCTAAAAAGGAGAGAATAGAGGTAAGGAGGATGCTTACCAAGAGCTGCCATCCATGCAGCCCCCGGCGAGGCCCTGTGGAGGAGCCATGCTGCCAGGTCCTTCTGCTTATATACTGTGCCATTGCTGTCCACCTCTTCCTTACTCTCCACCTCCCTCCTTTTCTCTTCTCCCTGCTGCATGGAGCCTCAGCTTTGCTCGCTGCGTGGATATAATAACAGCTACAGCTCTCCAGAGCTTGACACAGCCTAAAATATGTCAGGTTCCTGGTGGTGTTTTTCAGCTAATCCCTGTTCATATCTGGAGTTTTCTTTCTACTCAGAGTAGGAAGTCGTGCCAAATACCGTATAATGAGAGAAAACTGGCAATGCTGACTTACTGAAGGGATTATTTCCCATAGGCTGTTCATAGCATCATGCATGGTGTTCAAGTTTTCTGCTTCCCACAACTCTCCTCGAAGCCTTTTGGGATCCTTAGATATCTCATCCTAGTAATTATTCCGCTTTGCGGATTTGGGTCTTTTCTTATCCGCTACCTGTGTTAATTGGACAAACAATCATACTCCACATCCAAAGGCAAGAAATAATCTGTGGAATTTTTTGGACTTGAGGGGGGTATTCAGAATAGCATAAAAGCAAATCTGGTATCAACATGAGTCAAAGCAGAGATATTTCCAGAAACTCGAGCTCTGAACATAACTATAAGCAAAACCTCTGCATTCTACTTAAAGAGCTGGCAGTAATTTTGCTGGCTTCAAAAGCATAACATTTTATTGTATTACCTGCCTTGTTGCACCATAACTAGTGTGGTTCTTTGTCAGGCCATGGTGTGCCTCAGTCTGCAGCAGCTCTCAGCTCCGATGGGAGAGAAGAGGAGAGAGAAACACATTTCACGGTGCCAGGCTCAGGACAGTGCCCAGCTTGCTCACATTTTCAGGGCAGCCGAGTTTGTTTTCGGCTGGAAAACAAACAACCCGTGGGGCTGCATTGCCCTTTCAGAGCAAGAGGAAACTTGCAGCTTCGTGAAGCTGAAGGATTTTAATGTTTTAATTTATTTAATTAATCCCTCACTCTCCCCATGGAGACAGATGGACTCCGTAGCTCTTCCTCCGCTCCGGTCTTAGTATTGGACCATCTCTGCTGCTGTTACTTGTCGCCACCTGAGGTCTCACTGAAACCTGAGTTCTTTATCCCTCCTGTGTACAATTAAGCCACTGTGGTTCTCCAGAGAACACACGGGCCAGAAAAGGGGCAAGTAAGACAAGAAAGAGTAGACAGTGAACTAGTTAATTCTTGCATTTATACTTTTAACGAGATGAATTAAGAAAGGCAAATTTAAAAGCAAATCTCATTACGGCTTTTGCTGAAAAGTCTTTGCTATGAGGCTGGGAGAGACTTCTAAGGTTGGTGTTCTGATTAAAGAGTGTGCTACTGAAGGGCAGCTAATTAGTGATTTATTTTGGCTTTTGGTTATGATAGGTTCAGTAACATATTGTGAAACTATAGGAGACATGAGCATCTCCCACCTTGTTTTTCAAAATCTTTCCTTTTCTTCAGACTGGCTAGATGTATTTCAGGGTAGATCCCAGTTCACATCAATATCTCAAATTCTCACAAAATGTACATAATATTTTGCTGATCCAGCACAATTTATGTAAGCAGGTAATCTCTCACCTCCTTGTGTGCATGTTTTGCCTTTTCCCTCCCTGCTTGCATTAACTATACATCTACTAATGCTCTGTAACCAAGGGCATGAAAAAATCTTTTGAATTCTTGGCATTGGAGGCAGAAACTTTGAATGATGTAAAATCATTCTGGTGATTTTTTTTAAATGATTAAATTTTTTTTGAGATTAGTTTTTCAGTTTATATATTTGAACCAATAAAAAAAATCACTGCAACTAAAACCCCATAAAATAAATGAGCATGCAAATATGATACCTCCATTAAAAGACCCCCAGATTTTTATGTTTCCATCAAAACGCTTATGCAGTTATGCTGATCATGGTAAGTTCATCTCCTTACTCTGCCTTTCCATGTTTCTTCTCATTGTATTAACATTTCATCATGTACACCACTATTCATCTTGATTGGTACCTATATAGCATCAGAATCCAGATTATGAATACTTGGCACATGGTCTGTATCACTCTGGTCTTAATTCTTATTAATTTCTCATATGGTACAACTGTGTATCTTAGAGTTCTTGACAAGCCTGGGAATTAAAACTAGGAGATCATGACAGCAATACCCTTTGTTATTGAATGCATAAAGCAGAAAAGACTTTGCAAGAAGGATCTGCATTCCCTTTTCCTGTGCTATAGATAGGGCCAGAAGATTCAACCTTGGTCACCAAGAGGCAAACAGCAGTTGGGGTAAGACACACATATCCTGAGCTCTGATACTTCCCACTGGACAACATTGCCTTTGAGGCACCTGCCATCTGGAGAAGGCTTTTTTTTTTTCCTTACACAGTAAGTAGCAGACTCATATAAAGATTGTGACAGCAATTCTACTAAAGGCAATGAGGAAGGCTTACTTGGGTCTTATTTTCTTCCCTTGGTGATAAAAACAAATAAACCCATAAATCCCTCCTTTCAAATTAGAGTCAATATAAGTGTAAAAAGATGCTGTCCTACGCAAAGAGCAAAAGATATGAGCCGAGAATGGATAATGAAATACATGTGGGTGCTAAGTATCCTGCTTATAGTATTATACCTTCAAAGATCAAAAATTCTTGCCCTAGATCTGTGTGCTGATTCACTAAGAAAATGTGCAGTGTTAAATCACTGTGTCATATTATTTCTTACCCACGCCGGGGTTAGACTGGAGGTTGCAAACTGGGTTGTCAAAACAGCACATGTGGGATTTCACAACTGTGAAATCTGGCTGTTTTAAACACCCATTGAAAATCTATCTTCACTTGAAGAAACGGAGGTGGGAGGCTATGCCAGGGGAAGGACCATCCTGCTGCTTGCTGAGGTTTACAGCTCTATTTCTCTGATCATCATCTTCAGGCAACCATCTGAGAGCAGACCACAGATCAGGTGAACCTTTGTGGTGACCCTAAAGATCCATCCATATATTTTTATTCGATGTTTCAAGAACCTTAACAAATAAACAAGAAGCATCTATGTCACTAGAGCCCTTAATAGCAGCACTGCTGTGTTTAGCATTTCCACTGCAGAATACCCCAGCATTACTCTAAAAGTAAAAGCAGATTATGCCCATGATATGCCGTAGACAATCTCTTTTGATACCTTTTGGAGTAGAATCAGGGAGGAAGATATTTCACTACTATCACAACCCACACAGCTCTTGTTATTCTTAGTGTCATTTTGTTCTCAAGGGGAAATAGGATGATTGAAGAGAATGACACTGTCATTTAACGTTTTGGTTTTTTTTTAAAAGTGCTTTGGTATCAAGATTTAATGAAGATGAGTAGCAGAACCTATAGTTAGGAACTTGCCTGGCATAAAAGAAGAGATACATTTTAATTGCAGAATTGAGGATTTGTTCAACTTGTGCCTCAGATATCAGTACTTTGGTTTTTTTTCTCTGAAACATGAACGTGAATAACATTAGGTCACACAGACAAGTCTTCTTGAGAAGTAACTTGTATATAATACAAAACGTGAGTACTTATTTTGCCAAAATTGGGTTGGATGCAACTGGTCTGTTACAAAGCATTTGGCCTCTAATGTATTGCTTAGAATATTGCCAACCTCAGCAAAGACAGCTGTTTCATGGGTGTTGAAGGATACATCAGTGATCCCACTGAATTGTCAAAATCTTCCTTTTCCCAGAGCCAACGTTGTGAAAGTTTCCTTCGCTATTCTGCCTTACTGGTGTGGCTAATGAAATGTTAAGGATTTGATGGGCATTGAGATTGTTCTCTTCCAAAACACCACCGGTGCATGTCACCGAGACAGATGTGATGTTTCTGCATCGTCCCCTCTGCCCAGGCTTGGCTTGGCAGCTGGTGTTGGCACTGGGTGCCTGGAGAAGCTTGCGTAAAAAATGCTGCATTTGATATTTCCATGACCTCTTGCTGCCTGTTTCATGAGTAGTGCACCAGAATTTTGTTGCTGGTCTTGCAGACTCAAGTAGAAGTTGTCTGGGCTTCTTTTTTTTTTTAATGATATTCTAACATATTTCAGGTCTTATTTCTCATTGCAAGGAAACGCATATTAATAGTGGGAATATTATATATCTGGCAAATGATGTCACAGCTGAAATCTTCACATGCAGTACAAAACAACTATTTGTGCTGAGATGGATGGATAATTATTATCTCTTTGTTTTCTTTTTCATTATCCTTTTGAATTAAAACCTCCTTGCAAAGCCATTATCCTTGCTTTAAACAGCTCTCTATATTGAATATGTCTCTGCCTCTTCTACCCTTTTTTTCTTTGCTTAGATTGAGTTCTAATTTTCTGTGATTTCTGAGCTCTAATTTCCTTATTGTTTCATAGTTGTACGATGTCCTGTTCATAAATTAAATACGTGCACACTCTTATTTTGTTTCTCAAGTGCATGTAGGCCAAAAACTAGCAGGAACCTTCCCTAAAAGCTATATTTACAGCTCTAGTGGCAAGCACTCTCCTCCTACACTGGAAAGCTGTGAAAAACTGTCAAGATGTGAGTGTGCATAACAATGCTTCTGACGGCTGGAGCTGATTTATTTTTTAACCATGACTTCATTTTGTCAGTTAGACCAAAAACAATGGGAAAGAAGCTCTTCCAATAAACTCCAGCAAAACACAGGCTTCAAAACTACTTAAAATTGCAGCATCTCAAACTACTTCTGCAACTGAGTGGACACAGGTATAACAGGACCAAGAAAACTTGGTGAGACCTAGGTCTAGTTCCTTGCTTTTCCAGTTCAGAAATTGTCAGGAACGTTCCCTCTACATCTGAAAGTACCTGGTAACCTCCAAAAAGCATTCTGGCAGCCACAGGACTCACTAGAGACCAAAAAGTAGACCTCAAAACTGCCACGCGCCACAGGAAAGAAAGAAAAAAGTCAGTGGGTGTCATCTGCATCATAGATCCCTGCAATGGCATTAGATGTGCTCCCTAGAAGTGGACACTATCTCACAACATGGAGTAAAGCAAATAACTTCTTCACTCCTCATTGATTTCTTGGCAATATGAATCAGGAAGAAAACATCCCTTCCTGTCCTTAATTTAATGATTGGCCTCACCCTAAACATCTGAGGCTGACGTATAGGTTTCATTCTGTACATCAACCAAGGGCCTCTAACAATGTGAAGATAGTAAGGGGGCTGGCTTACCATAACTCCCTCATTACAGGCAAAATTCCGTTACTCGTGCTCATACTGAACACTGTTTTACCATGGACTGATTCAAAATGTCAAGTCAATGGAACCAAAGTTGGGTGGTGAGGAACCTGGTGAAATTCAAAAAAGGTAAGTTTTTAAGGACCTGGGGAAAGGTCCCCCTGCACCAGGACAGGTTGGGGACTGACCTGCTGGATAGCAGCTCTGAGGAGAAAAACCTGGGAGTCCTGGTGGACAACAGGATGCCCAGGAGCCAACAATGGGCCCTTGTTGCCAAGAAGGCCAATGGCATCCTAGGGGGCATGAAGAAGAGCATGGCCAGCAGGTGGAGGGAGGTCATTCTGCCCTCTGCTCTGCCCTGGGGAGGCCCCATCTGGAGCACTGGGTCCAGTTCTGGGCTCCCCAGTTCCAGAAGGACAGGGAACAGCAAAGGCTTAGGGAGATGATAAGGGGCCTGGAGCATCTCTCTTATGAGGAAAGGCTGAGGAACTTGGGTCTGTAAACAGGCCTGGAGAAGAGAAGACTGAGAGGGGATGTCAATGCTTATAAATATCTAAAGGGCAGGTGTCAAGAGGATGTGGTCAGGCTCTTCTCAGTGGTTCACGATGACAGGACAAGCGACAACAGACACAAGCTGGAACACAGGAAATTCTATCTCAACATGCAGAAAAACATCCTTACTTTGAGGGTGGCAGAGCCCTGGCAGAGGCTGCCCAGAGAGGTGGTGGAGTCTCCTCTGGAGACATTCCAAACCCACCTGGACATGTTCCTGTCCAGCCTGCTCTAAGTGACCCTTCTGTGCAGGGAGGTTGGACTAGATGATCTCCAGAGGTCCCTTCCAACTCCCACAATTCTGTCATTCTGTGATCTTTAAATTAGTTTGCAATGTAGAATTTGCATTTTCTGCAGTGTTTTCTGTATTCAGGATAGATAAAACTATGTCCTGTGCTAAGGGGAAATAGCAAAATGATTGGTTTATTCTTTTGTTTTAATAAGAACCTGAATATCCAATGGAAATTAAAAAAAATAATGTTAGAGAGAGGAAAAAAAAGCCTGATTTGGCTTCTCCATTTCATGGTCTTAAACTACTAGTGATACTAAGGCTGAATCTTTAGAAATCCGTTTGATCTCAAAAGCAGCTCGAATGAAATGGAGATGGGTTCTGGACACTGAGTTTCTGTCAAGCAGCTGCAGGTGTGCTGCCTGTTTTCTGCAGATATCTGTGATAACCATTTCTCCTTTATGTCATGTTGTCTCCTAGACAACCTTCAGGTGACCCCTTTGGCCCCACAAAATTAATGTTTGTTTATGGTGGCTTTGGGACATTTTAATGGGAAGTGCTGCTTTGATTTTGCAAAGGTATCTCTGTCGAAAACAAGACATCTTGTGCTTATTAGACAAGAGAGCTTTTATTGGCTAAATGGGCTTTCAGGCTGGTACCTGCTCGATACAGCTGGGACACAAACCTTCTTGACCTTTCAGCTAATGTTTAGATGCTCTCAAACCTTTAGTCTCGTTTATGAAATATCTTCATCCCTGGCCTCTCAGTGACCAATTTCTTAGGAATTTATTGTGTGCATTGAAGACAGGCCTGCAATCAGCCTCTTTTCCTCACGCTGTCAGCCATCCTTCTTTTCCTCTTGTGTTTTCCTAAGTCTGGAATTGACCGCAGAGATGCACGTGCAGCACAGGAATTGGGAAACAAGAGAAAATGCAGAAAATCTCCAAAAAGGAAGCACAGCGTTTAGAAGTGGAAGGAGGTCCATGGGAGAGTAAAGAAGACCAGGCTGGATGGGGTTTTGAGCAACCTGGTCTAGTGGGAAGTGTCCTTGCCTATGGCAGGGCGGTTGAAACTCAATGATCTTTAAGGTCCCTTCCAATTCTAACCATTCTGTGATTCTATAAGAGTTAGAGTCAGGTGCTTGGGAATTTGGGAGATTGAAAATAATGTCTTATCAATGTAGAGAGTGGAAAGCGGTTAGAGTTGGAGTAAGACCAGTAAGGGCTGAAAGAGATGAAGGGGCACCAAGGGGAAAGGGACAAAAATTTAAAGTGAAGAAAAGATAGAAGAAAGAGGAATGGAAGCTATTCAGGGGCAGATTTTCACTTTTTCCTACATAGTGTAAGAGAGAACAGGTTCTAAGAAAGTTTGTGCTGGAGAGAGGATGAGAAAAGGGGACAGAAGACGGGAATTGGAGGAGGAAACAGGTTTTCTTCTGTCAGCTTCTGTAGGCTTGACAAATAAAATACCTTCTGCGTATCTGGAGAGCACATACAATTTGTGTAGACAAGTGTCATTGTTTATTTTCAGAAGATAAATAGGTTTGCCTTGGTAGGTAGGCATATCTGCTTAAAAGTCTATTATGGAGACATTTACTCAACACCCCTTATCACCCCTGTCCTTCATGTTGTGAGTGGGTTACATCTTCAGCAAGGGCATCTTGTTTTTCTAGACCTTAATTGCAAAACTTGGCGGAGCATTTTAGAAGTGATTTAACAACTGCAAACAAATGTCACATGTGACTGGCTTCTTTGTGGGCTGGCACATATCTTCAAGCACATCTGTGTGCTCCACTGTAAAATCTTTCAGTTGTTATGAGGCAAGATTCAGCTGTCTAAAAAAAAGTGTTGGGCCCAGATAGTTGGCTACTGGCCCATCAGGTTGATAGATTGGCAAGAAAGCACACAAAGATGCTTTAGATGTTTTCATGCTACAGTCTCACTGAATCACTTGGAATAAGAAAAATAAGAATTTATCTGTAGTTTATGTTTGCTATAGCAAGAGAGACTTAAGGTCCTCTTAGGATGCACAGAGGTCGATTGTGAGCTGAACGTGAGCCAGCAGTGTGCCCAGGTGGCCAAGAAGGCCACCAGCATCCTGGCCCGTATCAGGTGAGGTGTGGTGAGTAGGACCTGAGAGGTGATGGTTCCCCTGTACTGGGCACTGGTGAGGCCCCACCTTGAAGGCTGTGTCCAGTTTTGGGACCCTTGCCACAAAAAGACATTGAGGGGCTGAAGCAGGTCCAGAGAAGAGCAAGGGAGCTGGTGAGGGGTCTGGAGAACAAGTCTCATGAGGAGAGGCTGAGGGAGCTGGGGGTGTTCAGCCTGGAGAAAAGGAGGCTGAGGGGAGACCTTCTGGCTCTCTCCAACTCCCTGAAAGGAGGGGGTAGCCAGGGGGACAAGATG